>VUQI01005215.1:11374-21413 GCA_015106735.1 Paratilapia polleni
TAAATGAAGTCCTTAGTATCAGTCGAGTGGTGGAAGAATGAGGAAGTTTTTTAAGCCTTGTTATCTGTTTAAACACAGAGTTAATATGGCAGTTTATATCCCATATGTTATAGTAGGATTTAAAGACAAGCCGAGCATGGCCCCACAGTGATGTATCCTCCAACACTGAGAACCTCTGTCCTCTCTTACCAAGTCATGCATGACTTTTGCTGAGCTCTGCCTCATAGCTTCCAGCTTGTTTCAAAGGTTCAGTGCTATGAGTTCAAAGAGCTTCCATGCTAAATCAGTGCTTACACATCTAGTCACAGCGATGCCAACAGGGAACCGCCAGGCTTGGCTGTCTGCATTTGATTTCCTTCTCATGGTGCTATTGCTTTTGTAAGCATAAGGTAATAATTAGTTTATGGTTATTGCACCTCATAAGGGATAAGATGAGCTCAGTTTGTCAGTTTTTCATACTGCAGCCAATGTAATTGGCATTATGATGAGCGGTGCTGTTTGAAACTATTTAAACCATATTTATTGGAAGGGTTTCCCTTTCTTCTGAAGACTCACATGCCTCACATGAGTTGCTTTCTGACCACACAGTGGAAATGTGAGGTATGCCATGGATATTTTTTTCTGAACCTTCATATTGATCTGAACAGTGGCATAACTTAACCAGCAGTGTGTACATAGAAGCACAGCAACTGTAACCCTATCCACATGGTGAACTGGAGATATAGAAAGGGATTTCATGCTAAAAATGCTAAAAGAATATATCAAGTCAACAAACTACACAACATAAACGCCCCTCATGCTCCCTGAACTGTATAAAGACTTTTCACTAATTAGATCTGTGATCACCAGTCTTGATTTACTGACCTTATTTCCTTCCAGACCTTTCACTGCTGCTATCTTTGGTCTTCACCCCTGACCTGCAGATAATTAAATGTGCATCCTCTCGAACTGTTACAGGCATCACAAGCCTGATGATACTTTAGCAGTAATGTGTTTGAAAGAGGGCTTGGTTTGGTATTGCAGACTTAACATATAAATTAGACCTCCTACATGCATCTGAGGACTGAAAGTTGTCATTACACCCTTACTGTAGGCAGCTAAAACCATTTCCCAATAATTTTCAACCTAAAGATTAATCACGTTTTACAAGACTGAGTTGAGAGCTGTGTTAGCAACTTTAGTGAGGATATACAGCAATGCTTAAGTGACCACTTAAGTCAGCATACTAAAAAAGCCTCTGAAAATGGGGGACTATGTTAATGGCTGTAATTTAAAACAGTTAATGCAATACTTCTGTGAAATGCTTTGAATTAAAGCTGAAAGTCTGCACTTTAATCACATCTTGGTTGTTTGATTTAAAATCTGCTGTGGTGGTGTACAGAGGCAAAATTACAAAAAATATGTAACGGTCCAAAGATCTGTGGACCTGACTATAAAAAATTTTTGACTTTCAGCATTAACAGCACACTGTACACTCAAACAAACATCTCTCAGACTACGTTGGCTTATTTAGTATGCGTGGATCTATGAATATGCAAATTAGTCCCTGCCTCCACAACTCTCCCTGCATGTCTGCAAGTTCTTTTGCTTTATGGAGTTAGACAAAGCACCAATAAATATGTTGGGTGTTGATAAACAATGCTTAGTTTGTAAATCAAAAGGTTCAGAACACAGAGAGGGTGCTGAGCCGCCTGGTCAGGCTTATGGAACACATCAAAAATCCAGAGCCTGGACAACGTCTAGGCTCTAGTTGTTAAAACTAAACACACTGTCATCACAAAGCATTTTGACGGATTAATACTTGTTGGAAAGCTGTTATTGCTCTTAGTGTAGCAGGCTGTTGTCAGGTTGAGTAAAATTATCTTCACTTAACCTGTCTATCCTATGCTCTTTGCATTTCTGCTCAGCTCTGTGTGTTTGTTTGACCATCACTCATGTGTTTCTCTACATGACAGTCAACAGTGCTTTTGAAACTGTCTTTGCTACACTGCAAAAAATGCACAGCCATGGTGTTTACTGTGCATGTTAGCAACGTAATCTGTTCATGCTAATCTTAGTAACTTGCTCAAAGCACTGCAGTTGCAAAGTACGAACACACAGGGTGCCTAGCAGAACTATAGACTTAGAAGTTCAAAGTTTTTTTAAATTCATACTTCAAAACAATGGTGGCTTTACATTATTAGTCATTCCTTTTGATTTTTGGATTTCAACGGCGAAGCAAAGCTAGTGACCTCCTCTAGCCCAGTATGTGTTTTAGAAAGTGAGTACTCCACAGCTTACCGAACAAATAAAGCCCTAAAATAGCAAAGCTATGCATTTCTTAAAGCCTCAAGGTTAGGCCATGAGGAGTGCTTGGTCTTCATCCTGCTTTCACAGTAAACAAACATCTCTAATTAATTCAGGCTTGAACTGCTATTTTCACACAACACATGGTGACACTAATCATAAATTCTCCAATGATAATAGTAACTGCCCCCGCTAATCCTTCCACACATTTGTAATTAACTGGCGGAAAGTTTATCATCATGAGTACAGGGATGACTTAAATTATTCTTAGGGAAAAGAAAAAAAAACATTTTCTGCAGTGTCAAGAATCTGTACCTCTGTGACACACACACACACACACACACAGGAGCTGAACAGTCAGAAAAGGGACAATTGCGTAGGCAGGGTGGCAGATTAATTTGTGGAGTGCATGGTGCTGTGTGTGTGCATGTCTGTGTGTGTGTGTGTGTATAAGTGGTTGGAAAGAGAGAATGATAGGACAGACAAACAGACTGACAGCCCTGTGCCGATGGAGGAGTCAGCTATGTGTAGCAGCAGTTTGGTGCTAAGTGGAAAGCTGTACGCTTTACTCGAGACTTTTCCACTCAAGAAAAAATGGTTGTAAACAATATAGAGGATGATCCATGCACCAGAAAGTGCTGACACAGTGAATAGACTAGTCTAACCTCTTTCTCATTGCCATTTCTCTTCATCTTGCCCTCTCTTTCTTTGACAATCTGTTGATGGAAAAATGGACACGTAAGTCCAGCCACTGCCCACAGGCCAGTGGCAGTCAGCAAAGCTGATATACCAGTGTTTGGATGATATAATGGCCCATCCCTAGTTTGACTGCATAAATAAATATGACAGAACAAGAACACAACCAAAAATAAGCTATGTGCAGCAACAGAATGTTGCAATTTCTGTCTTTGTCTTTTCTAGTCAGATCCAGGTTTCACAAATTTTGGGAGGTAAAAAAAAGATTCTGAAGCTAATTGCTGGTAAAGCTGTAGGAAATAACACCAAAGAGGATGTGGTAAGCTTGAAGTACAAGTGTGCTGCGTAGGATATGACATGCACAGACACTATCACAAGGGATATTATGGTATCAGTTTTTCATCTTAAACGTCACAGAAAAGTGTATTATCACAATATTCACTAAATGTTCTTGAAATACTTCTGTTAGAACTAAAATATAGTAAAACTGAAACAGCTTGCCAATTATAATAGTATCCCACATCTCAAACAGTGGCTTATTGCAAACAAGATCACTGATCACTTTTAAATTAGTATTATGTATTGTTAATATTTGTCTTAACTTTTGTTTACGTACAGTATGTTTTTTTGTATATCTGCATGTCATTTGTGTATTGTTTATTTGTCAGTTACACCTTGCTAGTACTGGTTTAGACCCCCTTTTGCCTTCAGAACTGCTTTAATTCTTCACTGCATAGATTCAACAAGGTGCTGGAAACATTCCTCAGAGATTTTGCTCCATATTGACATGATATGACATCACAGTTGCTGCACATTTGTCGGCCGCACATAAAGTTACCCTTCTTCCACGTTCTGATGCTCGGTTTGAACTTCAGCAGGTCATCTTGATCATGTCTACATGCCTAAATGCACTGAGCTGCTCCCATGTGACTGGCTAATTAGATATTTATGTTAAGGACCAGCTGAACAGGTGTACCTAACAAAATGGCCGATGCATATTTTTTAGTTGATGCTCCATAGCATGCACTGTCCCTGTTAACTAAACAGAAAATATAACACACCCTGACTCCAGGTGGTTAGTTAGCTCTGGCTATGTTGCACTTAGTCTAATGGTTGTGCCTGCTTGTGAGATAGACTGAAAAACTACTACTCTGACCCCTTATTTTGTATTTGTTGACCATGCATCATATCTGGTTGGTGGTGAAGCTAGGGGGTTAACTTTTTCTTTCAGTCCATCCTTAGCTACGCAGCTAGCTGAAGATATTAAACTACTGCCCTGACATATGGAGATTAATTAGTGAGCACACTTTTTGTGTGTGTCTGTGCTTTTTCTGCTGATGCTGAATATAAATGTTGGTTGGAATTTTTGGTTCTTTCACAGTCACACTTGGGAATGTCAGTCTGTATGACTTTCTGATGGGCCAGAAGGCTTTAAAAGTGCATGGACCATTGCAGTGAGGGACAATGACAGTTACATTGGCCTCTACACTTCTTTATTAATATGCTAAGAATTACCATAGACAGCTGCAATTATCTTGTTGTTAGTCGTGTAAAATTAGCCACACTTCTTCAGATTGACTAGTCAGTGTTAGCACAGCATGCTAGAGCCAGAGTGGCAACAGACAGACCAAAAGCCTGGTGGACTGGGCCTACATGCTCTGTCTTTATTTCACTGGTTACGGCACTCCCTTGTGACTAACGAAGACAATACTTCTGTGCATCTGTAGTCAAAGTCAATAAAAAACCTCACGTCACAATGAATATCAGTACAGCTTTTGAACCGTCTCTACAAATGCATGTGACGTGTACAAATCAAAACCATTTTCCCTTGAAAAGAGATGAGACACATACTAATAAAAGACAAAAGCAAACAGAAAGGAAACTCTGAATAGCTCCCTAGCTGTCATCAAAGTCAGAGAAGCAACTGAAAGCAAAGCTACATAATTCTCATGAAAGCAGCAACATGCTTTCATGAGAATTTGAGCTGTAGGAACACGTCTCAACAGACTCCATGGATAAAAAGCTTACTGTATAATTGAGGATAATCAAATTCTCTGGAGTTCTGGCCGTGTGTTGGTGGCCTCACTGTTGGTAAAGATTACAGTCCTTCGTCATCAGTCTGTCATCATTAATAATCACACTGATGCTGATCCCACCTCTGCACATCCTGCTTCTACAGCACCCTCTCATCAAAAGTTTTCACAACTAGCAATCTGGGTTTTGAGGTGTAGGATCAGATTAGTTTCAGATTTACCGGTGTCCATCCTTGCAGTGTAGCTTTGAGCATCGAAAAGATACCTACTGTTAGTTATCTGAAATAAGACAGAGCCACTGGCCTTTGGCTCACAAAAAAAACTAACTGCTATTAGCCTTAGTCTGGACTCTCAGACACTATATCACTGACCACCATATACTCCTCTTTTTCCACTTTCTCTAGTGGATGTGGCAGCAGAAAATTGCAGCTAAAGCAAAGTTGGCCAGTGACATAAATCACTGGAATGAGGCACCATTGATAAGACCTATCTATCTGAAAGTTAGGGACCAAAGAGTTCCACTGATGAGACAGTGGGAGGACAGGGATTAGGGCTAAAAAAAAATAATAAAAATAATAATAAATAATAAAAGTAAGGTACTGAGTTTAATTCTAAGTCAAAGCGTTACTTTCTCTCAGTGATAAGAGCCTCAGTGCTGGCCGATTGCATTTTCTTGCATCTTTGTCTCGCCTTTGCTGCACTTTTTCTTCAAAAAGACCTTAAAGAGGTGAAAGGTCAGTCCTGAGGAAGAAGGCACACTGGTTAGGTTTCATTTCACTCAGCAGAAAGGGACTGCAGAGGCAGCTGTAGAATAGTCATGTCTTTAGGGAATTGTGGGTCAATGAGATTCCTACTAAAGCCATTTAGAGTTGTATCAGGACTAGCCAATCACTGTGGCCACTGTGGAGCACTGAGGACCATCCATCACAGCAAAGAGCGCAGGCCCTGGGATGCCTCTAGATAATGCACTGTGAGGAGGAGAGAGGGGAAAATATCTCAAGAGGAGGGTGAATGTCCTCCACTGTCTTTAAAGGATGAGTCTTATTTCAGTCTGATGTAGTCTTTTACTGTAGGTGGGACTTGTATGGTGAAGCCAAGACAGAGACAAATTGAAAAAAAAAAGTCCATAACAGAAGGGCAAAATAAAGAACTTTAACAGATACTTCAAACCTTCCCACACTTGAGCATTCATGTTTTTCTTGAGGCCTCAGCCAAACACCAGCAGCACCAGCAAGGCCCAAACACTGAGAGCCAGAAGGCTCAATGTCTACCATCATCACCCAGGCTGGAGCAGATCCCAACACCCAACCACTGGAACACTAGATTTGATTAATGCCCTGACTACTCCAACTGAGTGAAATGGAAAGTCAGAGGATGAAAACAACCAGAACAAAAAGAAATAAATGAGCAAAGAATGGGTGTTTAGAAGAATTCTTTTCTCGTGGGGATTTCCCAGCAGCAGCAGCAGCTGTCTTTAAACTGAAAGAGAGACCTGGCAGTGGGATGTGAGGTTACGTCCCATCTCTGCCAGAAAGATTTGTCTTGACAAAAAAACACACCAAAAAAAATACACCACAGAGATTAGAGTGATAATATTTTAGTTGAAATGAGGCTCACCAGCAGCCAATCTGAGTGCCAGCGAGAGATCGGAGAGAAAAGGAGGAAGAAGCACATGATGGGGTTTTTTTTTTTGTTTTTTATTAATCCAATATGAGCTAGATCAGGTCTATTATATTACCTAACAGTCAGAGTATATTTTATTTTATTATTGGCAATAATATCTTCCCCTATATAATATGATAAAAGCAATATATATATATATATATATATCCAAGCCCTCTTTAATAAAAGTGTCTGTCAGATAGGTGTTCTCTCTTCTGTGTTTGCAAGGGAGATAACATAGAAAAACCCTAAATAATACAACGGATAAGTCCTTTTTCTGTGGAAAAATAGTATTAATACTTGTGATCAGGCATGAAAAATAAAATGCTAAACCAAAGTGCATAAAACCTTCACACAGAAGCCAATATAAAGAATAGTAAATGTGCATTTTTTGCTAGTGATTGTCATACTGAGTACAAAAGAAATATGGACAAAGCAGCTGTAGGATTACTGATAAATATTATGATAAATATAAGATTTTAAACTTTAGTGCTTCATGCATCTGCATCCAACTTGGCCTTTGGAAGTGTTCAGACGTGGAGTAGCACTGTCCAACTTTCAGAGGGATACATCAATCTCCAGATTGTAAGATTTGGACTTAGTGATGGAAATAAGCAGGTAAAACTTTCCAGCCAACAAAAATGCCAACATGAGCTTACTTATTCCAATTTCACATCTTTTTTAGTCATGCAACAAGCAGCACATCCAAGAAGATGCTTTGTACTGATTAAAGTGTTCTGGCATCAGTTACTCACACTTTATTGATACTGATATGCTTTCCACTGTTACTGTTGTTGGAGATCCCCCTCACCTTTGAGCAGTCAACCCAAAAACCCGATGTCTTCATAACTGTTTGTGTTGTCCACAGCCTTGAGCAGCAATCATTGATTCCATAATGAATATTCATGTAGTCACCATGATGCCACTCATTAATTTATGAATTACCTTGTTGAAGCCTCAAGTTTTTTGCTTTCACCAGTTTTTGGCACCAGAAGTGACTATATTTGGAAGAGCAGGTGGAGTGGTGCTAATTACTGCTGCCAAATAAATAAAACTACTAGAATTTCACTCACCAGAAAATCTTGAGCACAGACTTCTTACACGGTCTGTACATTTAACTGCACAGCAATGGGTGTCATTTATCAGATTTTGCATTAAAAGTGCTCCAGAAAGCACGTGCTACACAAACATAGTCATGCATACTAGCTGAAGCCTAGCACACAGCTAGCTTGTATAGGTGCCTGTGTTGGTACCCACAAAGCTGCCAAGCCCTAATGCATAACGTAAAACCTTAATACAATTTATAGATAAGGGGGGGGAATCAACACCACACACTTGTCATGACTTTTCATGAATTAGCTATAAGGACCAAAACAGTTTTTTCTACCAGGCCTTCCAGGCCTTAAATTTGTGTACTTGTGCCATAAAGTTGGGCATTTTAACATAGGAGCCTATGGGATATGACTCACTTTAGGAGTCTGCCTCAAGTGGCCATTCAGAACTGCAGTTTTCAGAAACTAGTAGTGTAAAGTACCACAATGCAAAATTCACTAATTACATTATGGTTCCTACATTGCATTGCTTTAACTCTCTGCTACTTACACAAGTATTAGGGTCAGCTTGTTCTCCGTCTTACTGAGACCCAGTATTGAACCAAGTTTTTATTTTTTTATTTTTTGGCATAGACTTTAATTTGTGATGTGTGTGTGCTTGGTGATTGGCAGTTTGCTGCAGCAGTTGCCTACTTAGACCAAAAAGTACATCCCCAAAACTCCAAAGCTGCATGTGTTGTCTTAGTTGGCTTGCAAATGAAACTCACTGGTAAGAGCTACATGCTGCCAACAGGACTAGACCGACTTTCAGTAAATAGTTTCAAATCGGCTGCCTGCTTTTACAGAGGAGTGCGGAGGAGTGCCATTTGCACTGGGTTGGTGAACAAAAGCAATGCAATGAATGTAATGACAAATTGCATCTGCTTTTAAGGCTGGTTAGTAATACTTTTTTTTTTCAAAGATAATGAGTGACTGATTACATTTTTCTACACTGGTTACCTACCATCAAAGTATACGTGTCAGAAAATTCAAACACTGAGGTCATGTTGGCTGTGTGGTTGGTAATTTGTTTGGACAGTTGCATTGTCAAACACCAAATTATAGAAGATTGCGTTGGGGAGTGTTTGATTTTTTTTCCCCATAACTCTACTTGACAGTCCACCTGGACTGCTGTTTAAAATAATGTGGCTCTGTTTCAGGTCACTCCACTGAACATGCACTGAAATGTTTAAAGCACATGCTGAAAATTACACTGCACTTTTTTCCCCTTGCAAGGGCACCAGAGACATTAACTGCCTGGTGTTCCTATCTAGCAGTCAACCACCATGACTTCATCTGTTTCATTTTGGGACCATTTCTACAGTTAACATTTGTCTGTGACTTATATGTGGGAGATCCAGAGTTTATTTCCATTGCTGGTTTGCATGTCTGGATACCAGTCATCTTGCATTAAAAGAGCATTCCCATTATCTTGCACATGGGGATGTGTCTTTATATTAATATGATTATTATTACAGGGCTGATGAGTTTAGCATTCACAGATGATGGACTTCACTGGCCACAGCTGTGAATACGATTATAAGATTGGTCAATTTTTTTGTCAACCACAGCCTGTGCATTTGCTTCATACTGAGTGAATATGTGTAATGCATGGTATGAGCCATATATTAACATAACACAAAATGTGCAGCACTTACTTTGGGTTGTAACTTCAGGTGACGGTGACCATGGGGTCAGATTTAGTTCAGATTTAAACATCATTGGATCTTATTTTACTTGTCCTAAAAAAAACTTCCTCTATTCCTCTCCTCCGTTAGGTGACCGATCTGTAATTTTCTATGCCCTTGGGAACTTTCAGTCTGTTATGTTTCCCCACCAGACTGGATGCACTCCATAGGCAATTGTAGAATGAGGAGTTCATGCACTGGTAATGAATGATCCTTTGGCTTTTTTACTCAGTCCTGTAATGACTGCCTAGCCCAGAGAAGTGAAATAAAACAGTGTTTCTTGCCTGGCAGTATATATACAATGTAGGGTTTCCATGCACCTGACTAGTCCTGAAAGACGCTTTACCTCAATTGACCCTCAGAGCGAGATGGAAAGGAAAAGTCATTTAGCATTGCGGCGCTCCTCAGGATGACTCACTCCTCCTCTGCCAGAACCAGATGAGAGGGGAACTTCCCTCCTTTCTTCCTTCAGCAGCTCCTGTCCGTCCACTCTTTTCTCAGTGTTGATGTTTCCACAGCAAGATGAGCACCCGGTTTATATTTATGTCCTGCTTCTTTTCCCACTTCCAGCACAGTGTCAGAC
>VUQI01005215.1:36000-48138 GCA_015106735.1 Paratilapia polleni
TTTTTCTTGGAGCTCAGAGTAATTCTCAACAGCATCTGGCTAATTCGAATGAAAATTGTTTCATCATCTGTTGGAGAGAAGAGGACAGAGGAGATAGGAAAGGTTGCTCTGCCCCCATTTGGCAGCAGACAGAAATGCAGCACTGCACGTTCAGGACACCAACACTCAGTCACCAGATATTTAAAGATAAATTTTGTACTATTCCCAAGGTACGCTAAACACTGACATATAATTTAGATTTGGGCGATTAAACAATCTGCACCCAGGCAGGCTGTATAGCACAGGCAGCAGAGGATTGCTCCAAAAGCACTTACCACAGTGGAATTAAAACCACTTTCCAGGGTGTAAATTCAAAAATATATTACACAAAGACTGCGCACTCACTACAGAGATAATGTGTCATATTATGTGAAAGTATATGTGTACTGGGAGACACTAATCCTGCACTGCAACTAATATCTGCTGGTGCAGCAGTCATTTTCCAATAAGTTATGCAATGGAATAAGAGTTACACCTAAAAAAGTCGAACTTTGTCAGTCGAAAAGCAAACAGGAATATTCCCCAACATCCCCTACAAGGATGTCAAAGATTGTTACTTTGATTATTGTGGACCTGCTTTGAGGATGAGCATTTATTATTCGTCCAATACGAGCAAAAAAGATGAATATTATGATTCCTTTAAACCAACAACACCCAGATCCTAAATATATTCTAACACAGAAGGCCAAACTAATAGACAAGCAGTGAAGATTTTCTGGACTCGCAATCAGAGTTGGGTGTTGTCCTTCACTGGTAATGTTGAAATGATGAGTTGAAGAGTCTAATTTATGTCAAAATGTACTACTATGTGAAACTTTTTTAAAGTTAGATGAATTTTTGGATATTTATATTGCCATAACCTTACAGCTGCTCAAATCATTTTAAATGAATGGGTATACAGTGCTTAACAAGTTTATCAGTCCACCACCCAATGTAACGTTTATGCCACAGCTGCCATAAATTAACAGTATTGGTAATCACCAAAATCATTTGTTATGCCTCTGTAATGGTTAATCCACCAGTATGCACAAGCTCTTTAGTCAAAGTAATATTTTTAATGCTAAAATATAATTATTGTTGTTATCCACGAATTTTCGAATTTAGTGTTTTAAAAAAAAAGCAGGAAAAAAATAAAAAAGCACATTATTATTTTTTGATTAAGATGCCAAATTACAGTTATTTACTTGCATTCCTGAACAGAAAAATTTGTTTTAGTGGTTGAATGTTCTGCTTGATTAATTTCCGACTTCTCAGAGAAGTCCAGTGTGCCGGACTTTTGGGTATAAAAATGTGGATTCAGTGTGAAATTCCTCTCTCCTGTTCAAAATGGTAAAACATCAAGAACTCACTGAAAAGGAAAGAGTCCACATTAAAGCACTTTGTGATGCTGGATGGTCTTTCTCGTTTTTATGACAGGTGCTTTAACGAACTTGTTAAGCACTGTACATAATATGAAAGATATAAACACATTATGATGAACCCACAGAGACTCATCAGCCCACTCAAAAAGTTTCATCCAGCTCTGTGAACTGTTTTAGCCTCTTTCAGCTCATTGTTTTGGTTTTATGACGTACGACTTGTTTCTAGCAAAAGGAGACAAATGTTTTTGAAAAAGATGAAATGTGAAAAACCTTGCTACATTTAACAGACAGTGAACACAGTGGTGGATTTAGCAGGCACATTTTTCACTCAGGAGTTAGTGGAGACAAAAAGAGACTCAAAAGATGACTTACTTTTTGATTTATATTTGTCTAGTGATTAGAAACATGACTTCAAATGAATGCTAATGTTGCTGTGTGTGCAGGATGTGTACATAGTGAAAAAAAAATCTGTTCATGTAGGTTTAGTGTTAACTTTTTTGTGCTATCTTACAACATGAATGAAGACAATAAACACAAAGACAGACTGCAGACAAGATTATTCATATGCTGTATGCACCATTTCTGCATTAATATACCTGTCAAGTCCTGTTTTGTTAAGATTAATATTTACTAGTCTACTGTCTGCTCTTTTGCTGCCTTTACTAGAATTTGCAGTGGAATAGTGGAAACAAATTGTTAGGAACATGCACTGATATGTTCTTTCTCGTATGTGGGTAAGCTATATACATACAAAAATATTTCTCTGTACCACCTTTTGTGATACCACACTAGCACCACTGTAGGTAACGACTTCTGTGACAATGTGAGGCCTTGATTGCTTGTATCACAATGCACTTAATTCTTCAGGCAAAGCAATGTGAAATATTTCAATCACCAGCTGGCAGAAATAAATATACTGAGGCCACCTCTGCCGTATGTACATGTAAGTACTCTGCACCCTGGCTCTAAAGAACTGAGTTGTTTATGTCTATTAATGTTCAGTGTCATCAGACAAATCAATGGCCATAGGTTCTTTTTCAGTAACTTGAAGTTGACTTTTAAACAGCAACAAATTTTGTCTCCTATTTGCTTGAATGGAGACCCCTCGCATAGTAGCTGAACAGTGCTTGATTTTTATGGCATTGTTAAAGGAGTAATCATGATGGCATTTCTCGCAGTGATTATTCTGTGAATTGGCCTCCCTCTGTTAGGCCTTCTTATAATTTCCAGACCCCTGTTTGAGACCAGCTCTGTATTAGACCAATTAGCGCGGTGAGTCATATGTCACTGGACACTGAACAGCTCACCCCCCTCCACTCTGTGCTCTAAATTTATTTCTAGCTGTTTCACTGACAAGGTATGCTGTCACTCTGCTGATGACTGACAGGTGAAACTGATCTGTTGTCTATACACTGGGGTCAGGGTCCAGTGTATAGACAGAGAGTGTGAGAGTGTGTCATTTGTCTTTATTAAAGAGTGTCTTTTAATTTTCCATCAGTGCAAGGTAAGTAAAAACAATAAAACCTAATTTTTTGCTCTTTCTAATGTCTATTAAGTTCACTCACAACAATGTTAATGGCTAGGCCCAGCCCTCAGGGATTAATGAAAAAGAAGTGGAACAATCTAATATCTGTACATATCTCCCTGCATAAATGGACAGCAGAAAGATGGAGAGGGCATGAAAAACTGCATCTGCACTCATCTACTCCCTCCTCCACTTATCCTCTCGTCTACTCCAGACAAAGTCGATGGTCCTTCAGAACGCTCGGAGATACATTACACAAAGCCCACGACTGAGTCAGGCCCCCATCTGGATCACAGTGGCATTTTGTGGGTCATTCCTCAGTATGACAACAGAAATGGAACAGCATAATATGGGCTGAGTGGGTGGGTGATAGTGGTGTAATTTTATTCTTAATGACAAGCGAGAGTGTGCATGTTTCATTGTGATAAGGGCTAAATGAAAACAGAAAAGTAGGAAAAGATCATGAAAATGACAGTAAAGTTATGAGTGGAAATGGCCATATTTGTACAGGTTCTCAATACGTGCCGTAGCGATTATGAAATCAGCTTAATGCATTTAGGATGGCCCCAATGTTCAGATGAGCAGGTCCTCATTAGGGAGGTTTGTCTGTTGGATTACTCAAAAAGTTATGGAGTGATTTGCATGAAAATTTACCAGAGGTAGGCCTTGGCCCAACTTAGATGTGATGGACTTTTGAATTCAATATAGACCCGGATCTGAATCTGGTAATTTTTTAAGATAGACCAAAATTGGATATTTTGCATGATATCTTCACACACAGTTGAGACAACTGAAAATATCAAGTCAACTTGATTCAATAGCTTTTTGTGTTTTCTCAACTTTTGACTGCTGTTGACTTTTCAAGAGTTCTGGCAACTTGAATTTTGTTGTTCATCTAACTACAATGTTCATGTGAGATTAACAATAAAAATCTTGGTTCAGCACAGATTTTTACACCAGACACCCTTTGTGCTGCAGCCCTCCTGTTTTTCTGGGCTTGGGACCGGCAATGGGAGTACACTAGCTTGTGACCCCCCTTACAAGAGGTTAGAGTTGTGTCTCCTCCTAGTTGCAAGCTGGGGACCATTCATGTGTTAGGTAAATGCACTAACCCTCTATCAAAATACATTTACCCTTTACTCTTTAAGGACATTTATGATGCTATAATTGTATCTAAGGAATGCTGAATAGTTAAAACATGAGGTGTTTCCATAGTGTAGGGGTCAGCACATCCACCCTGCCAGCAAAAGGCCCCTTGTTTGTAACTGGGAGGAAACACAAAGCCAACGTAGGGTTCTCTTTAAAATCACTAAATAGAAAAAAATGCTACTTTTAAAAACTGAGCATATGAAAGTGAAAAGTGTTAAGAAGTCACTCCTCTGAGTTTAATTCTGCTCTAATTGACCAAGCTTCTCTCTTGCACCCCAACAGGAAGTGCAAAATTTTACACACGATTCATGACAAAGTCAACAACAAACCTAAATGCAGTACAGCGTGGCCTTAAACAACACAGAGGTTGTAGGTTTAGGTTAAAGTTTGAGGTTTTCTTTCTTGAAGAGGGTGGATGGATGGGGAATCAGATTAATTCTGGTTAAAGCTGAGGCAGATTCTCATCGCTGAAACAACAGTATAATGAAATGACTTAATATGGCACCACAAGACATTTGCAGTGGATTTAATGTGGTTTAGGTTTTGTAGTACTGCCATCTGTAGGCCAGGTAAGGAACCACATCTATTTCAGCATTTGCTTCTTTCAAGCAGTAATGGGTGCTCAGCTTAGTTTTACTGTCCTAAGAGCTCCGCACTCTGGCAAGGAAAGAAAATAACCTCCTGTAGTGAAGATGGAGTCACGCGAATCAGTTCTGAATCCGAACATGAAGGGACGATAATGACAGAAACAAAACGTACTGTAAGTGAGACATGCCTCAGCACACTGAAATGTGTGTAGATGTGGAGTTTTTCAAATTATTAGGAACACTATCCCAATCGTCTAAATACATATAGGTCTGTGGTATGAAGCATTATGATTAAGATTATTTGTAACCTTAGCTCTAAATTTAAAAGAAAATTACTTAAGAGTAACACAGTTACAGGCTAACTCAATCATGCACTTATATACATTTCCAAATTTTGCTTGGAAATGTTTTGTAGGCCTGCTGTTATTGACATAAGCTAACATCAGCTAACCCAGGCCTACTATGAAAGAATATGAAAGAATTTATCATAGCCAGAGTGAAGATAACAGCAGAACAGTCACTGCTTTGTTTTGCTGAATGCTATGAATAGTATGACCTGGCAGTCACCATGCAAGCTGCAGTGCTGCTGCCATTGGCCATCTGCAGGTATCTGTTTGGAGAGATTAGTGAAAGTGCTGATGATGCGAGAGCTGTGCCTGCACTCCTGACTACACACTAAATAACAACTCCAAAACTAAATTAAGCACGCACTCATCCCAGAGAAGTTCTCACCCACTTTTAATTGTATTTTACCCCTCAAAATATTCCAGAGGTCCGCAACTCAGTGATCTCTTACCTGGCTATGGGCATGAGCTGATTACGTGCACTGAGGCACCATCAAGTCCGGAGTTGGATGTATGAGAAAGGGATCAGCCTTATTTGATTCCTTCCTGCCCTCATTCAGACAGAAAAGTACTACAGGGAGTAGATGAAGGTCTCATGTTGACATACCCACTCATGGCCGAGTTTTAACTCAGCAAAACTTTAGTTTAGAAGAATACAGTGGAGTGTGCTGTAGAAAGTTTGTGGTTAGTATAACATACAGTGATTAAAAGTGATACTACAGTGCTACAGATCCAATTTCCAGAGCAACCACTGAGCATGCAAGAAACAGGCAACATCTGACAGGTGCTATGTTTGTGACACAGTCTAACTTCTCCTCCCTTTTAACCGTGCAGTGAGTTGGTGCATATCTATTTACATCATTTAAAACCACTAGCTGGGCTTATTTTGATCACAAACCTTTGCTTATTTTTTTACTCCTGTATTATCACAGCAATGCAGAGAATCCATTATTTTACAGGGATATATTCAATGTCTCTCTCCAAAAAGAAAGTGCATCATGAAGTGACAGTGTTCCACTTACAATAAGAGCAATGGTAGTGTGCTCACACTCATGCATGCTGTTTAAGCAGCCCTCCCTGATTTAGTGGTCACCTATAAACCAATTGGGACCTTATGAGATGAGGGATGGGCTTACATGTCACCGCCGATGGTGGGGGCTATGCTCTGTGCAAGAGTATTAACCCTGCTAAATGCAGTAATGCCATTAGGCCCAAATTGATTATGCGGACACGTTGCATTAAAACAGGTGGAGAAGAAAAGGTAGGCGGAGTAAAAAGAGGGTTAAACTAGGTGAAGGATCTTTTTGCTCCTTGCATCTCGCCACATTCTCCTCACACAAACAGCAGACAATACAGCCGATGCACCTTTTAGGTTTTTAGACATGTTTACCAAGTTGAAGGGCCTCTTCAGAGGCCCACAGGTGCCAGAGGACTCTGGGACCACCAGCAAAGCCCCTGACCCTGCTCCAACTTCAGCTTCAGCTCCAGCTCCAGCGACAGCTCCAGCCGAGGTAGGTGTTTGACCTGTAGACAAATTTATTAGACCACCCGTCATAAAAACGAGAAAGACCATCCAGCATCACAAAGTGCTTTAATGCGGACTCTTTCCTTTTCACTGAGTTCTCCATGTTTTCCCATGTTGAACAGGAGTGAGGAATTTCAAACTGAACTCGTGTTTTTAGACCCAAATTTGAGCCGGCACACTGGACTTCTCTGAGGAGTCAGTAATGAATCAAGCAGAACATTCAAGCACTAAAACTCATTTTTCTGTTCAAGAATCCAAGTAACTGTAATTTCGCAGCTTAATCAGAAAATAATACTGTGCTTTACTATTTTTTTCTACTTTTTTGTAAAACAGTAAATTAGAAAATTCATGGATAACAACAATAATTATATTTCAGCATTAAAAATATGATTTGGATTAAAGAGTTTTTGCAAACTGGTGGATTAACCATTACAGAAATATAAGAAAGGATTTTGGTAATTACCAATTCTGTTAATGTAGGGTAGCTGTGGCAGAAACCTTACACTGGGTGGTGGTCTAATAAATTTGTTAAGCGTTGTATATATGTGAACACAGTGTTAACATTAGTGTTGCTAATGCAAATAATGCAAATAATATAATATTTACCAGGCAAGATGGCTGGTAAGTTAAACTACAGACTGCTGTGTTAATACTGATGAGTGTTTGTTATGTAACTTTCACAACAGCAGTCGGTTTGTAACAAGACAACCAAGTGAAGATATCTTATTGTAACTTTTTAAACTTAAACGTTAAAAGAGAAAGAGGATAAGTGGTCAAGCTGAGCTGCTGGATGGATTATGTTTTCATTTCTGATTCAGTTGTTGAGTAGCCACCACTGCTGTTGTTCATGTAACCAAATAACGACATGTTGGTGATGCCTATTGTTAAGTGAGCAGATCAATACGCTCATTAAGCTAGATCCTGTGGTGATCTGGTTGGTCTGTACAGAGGTGTTGGGCTAACAGCCCAGTGACTGGACAGTGCTTCCACTGCCTGCTTTTTCTGGGTTTGCTTTCAACATTTTTTTTTTGATCATCAAGCAAACAAGCTAATAAACTAAGGTATAGGCATATTTATACTGATGCCTCTGGATATAGTGTATTGATGTTTTAATACCTTGTTGCTAAGTACTCTCCTCCTCCTGATATTTTCCTGCAGGGGAATCATTTTTCCATTTTCATACACTCAGCTCCATGTATTTCAGTATATTTTGCTCAATTGCCAGCATTTCATGAAACAGTAACATTCTCCTTTTCTGCTCTTGCTCTTTGCCTAACCTTTATCTCTTTCTGTCCATCACTTCATCCGTCACCCGCCTCCCGAGTTCTTCCATTATTCAATGGTTCACCTTCTGCACCTCACCTCTCCCACTGCCTCTTGCACCAAATCTAGTTTGAGACTTTATTGTCCTTGAAATTAGGTTTGCAGCAAAGCGTGCCTCACACTGCAGACAATAAACAAAATCTAGTGGAACATATGAGCCACATATTATAATGAACTATGGAACAAGTAGAAGATGGACTGACCAGGGACCCCATGTTTTTTTTCTCTCATACTGCATCATCTCTCATCTTTTTACATCACTTCTTTTTGTTTGCTTATTTGAATTATTTAAAACTAAAGTTAATTTAAAACACTTACTTTTATTTAAAAATTGTTGTTTTATAAAAAATCCTGATAATTTTGAGTCATACAATATTGCAAAACTTCCACCTAAAAGAATGCTATTGTACAATATGTGCAATGATTTAATAGCTCACATCAGTTTTCTATAGCCTATGGGAAAAGTGGAACTAACTTTCTACTTTGAGTAAAACAGCTTGTGTGTCTTTTACAGCGACTCCCAGTGTTCATTATCATAAGAAAATCGCAATCTCATGACAATGACACGCAGTTGCCTCTGTGTTCGTGTTTAGGTGGTCACGAGTAGCTGATTGCAGTAGCAGGATGTAAAAAATGGAAGTCTGACCTTCACTTTGCCCTGGATACTGAGTAATCTGAATGCACCATTATTGTTATAGGTCACTTAGAAGATTCCCCTAGAAGATTTTTTATTTGGCATCTGCTCTTTTTTGGTACATTATATCAGTAGAAAAATCTGAGTAGAGTAATAAGTTAAGGAATGTCCTTTACAGGCATATGTAGAATCGCTGACTTTATCAAAAACTCTCCAACAATGACTCCAACTTCCTGCCCTTTACACTGCTTTTGTTCACTTCTCAAGTGAATCAGAATTAATCACAAAACAAGCTAAATTTTTTGGTTTTTAAATGAGACACCATGACCCATAAGTCCTCTTAGAGGAGGACCCACTTTCTGTGCAAAGCTATTCAAAGGTTTCCGCTCCAAACCAAGCTAATAAAATATTCTAGAGATGCCACCTCATACCTCCCACTCCCCTGTCCTCTACTATACTCTTCTTCAAAATCTCTCTGTTTCTTGCTCCTTCATCTCTGATCTAAATTAGGAAAGTCCATTAGATTAGGCAGTGCCATTTCTCAAACATGTGCCCACACACGTGAACACACAATTGCATACATGATGCGGACCATAAATCATTGTCTCTATTATAGTACTGCCAATAGCTCCTCCATGCTGGCTGGGCAGCATCTTTATAGTGTGGCTTTGATGTATATGTCGGGCTGGTCCAGGCGGGTGGGGCGAGTGACACAATGAGGTTGGGGAATGAGCGAGAAGGTGATTCAAAACAGAGCAGTAACAGGAAAGAGGAACAGTGGACCAAGACTAAACACTAGAAAAGGAGAGAAGAGAGGAGCGATGCAAACACAGCACTGGAGAGAGAACCTGCTGACACGCACCTGTACATATTGGTTTCTATGTCAGAGGACATGCAGCGTGTTAGCAGCATGACATGTAACATTAGGCTTAAAATTCTGCACCACATCAGGATAGGTGATTGTTCACAGTTCAACAGTTTAACGCATTCACTTCCTGGACTGGTGTTTCCACACCCCTCCAGCTTGATTACAGCACATCTGGTCTATCTTTGTATGTGAAGTGACAACTGCTACATGACATGACTAATGTGTTTAGCCTTTGAGACTAAGAAGACACAGTTCAGAGGAAATAAAGTCCTGCCTGGTCCTTCTCCTCTCGAAAGAGTACAGAGTTTGGACTACAAGACTGGCAGAGTAGGATAAATGGTCTTTACTTGGTCTACTGGCCAGCATGAGGTTGATAAAAGGTCGGTCCAAATGAGCAGTAGCACCAAAAGGTCAACAGCTGAGACAAACAACTGAAACAGAGAAAAGGCTTTTTCACTTCAAGGAAAGACATACTGTTGAACTAATGGGGACACGGATAACAGCTGTCGTGATCATGTGGATGGCATTCACATCAGTGATAGTCTCTGGTGTGGATGCGTTGGATGTGGATGACCCCGTTCTTCTGTGGGCTTCCATAAACTGTGATCCTGTACTAGTTGATGCTGTGGTTGGTTTTGGATCGTTTATAGGCTGACTCTTGGTGACTTGAAAGCTTTGGCAAGACAAATCTGTCACATGGGGGAGTCCTATAGGGATGCTTATGGTGGTCCTCTTTAATTTTGCACCGTCCTGTCTCGTCTTATGTTGAGGTATCATTGTGCATATACTGATCATGGTGGTAAAAAGCTCTGGACAAACATGTTTCTGTTACACTGTACAGTGGTCTGCCAAAAAAGAAGACAACATTTTTCATCTGGATCCACAAGAATTAAAATGTTCCACAGCATCTGGAGTCACGGTTCTTTGGACTTTGCCTTAAAGAAGATGAGATCAGGATTCTGTGGTGGCCATGGCATCTGTTGCTAGACTCCTTGTTCTTCTTGGCACTGAAAATAGCTCTTTATGACTCTGGCTGTATGTTTGGGGTTGTTGTGCAGCTGCAGAATGATTTAGGGGGAAAAAAAGAAACAAAACAGATACCTGGATAACGATCTCCACATTGAAAGAGATGAAAACTTGTGCACAATTCTATATTATATTCCATGTAAACAAAATGACCTTATGGGGTCTCCCCTCATCTACACCACCACCAGTAGAAAGTGCTTGCTTCTCTCTCCAGCCGGCCTCAGAGCTCTAAGCCTGTTGTAATTGCTGTTGTATTGTGTGTGTGTGCTGCTGCAGTACTGTCAATACATGCTTGATGGCCAAGTCTGTGACACTCTCTCTCTCTCTCTCTCTCTCTCTCTCTCTCTGCAGCAGCTCAGAAGGATGGTAAAAGAGTCGGCCCCTCTGGAGCTTTAATTCCCCCCTTTGTCCTGGACTTTTTTTTTTTCATTTTGGCCTTCTTCCTGTTCTCTCCTCCTCTCGTCATCTCTTCACATGTTCCCAGTCTTCCCTCTTTCTTTTCTCTGCCTCCTCTTTATTTGTCTTTTTGTGTGGATAAATGTTTCGGACTCCCCTTCCCTGCATAAACTCTTTCCAAGCTATCATTTATGTCTCCGTCTGTCACCTCCACTCCCCTCTTGAGCTTTTAAAAAGGCACAATTCTCTTTTTTCATCTGACTCATTTTGTGCTATTGCAAAGGTTGTTGCTGTGAAATGTATGTTTAGGCTAGTTAACTGACTCAAACTTTAGTTTGTGTTCTCTGTATTCTGTGCTGTGAAAAATAGTCATTTTACTTTTATTAAGTATTGGAAATGGCAGTTATATTTCAACTTTTCAGCACACTGATTACAATCCCTTAATCTGTCATTTCCCCTCCTCTTTTGATTTATATTGAATGTTTTATCAATAATAGTATTATCATAATCTTCCAGTGTTTCTCAGTTTCTACTATCATTTTCCTCTGTAGATTCATCAGGCAAACATACACGATATCTTATCTTAGACCAGCCTTCTCACGGCCAGAACAACAATTGTTATGACATAGCCTAAAAAACCTACTTGCAGGATACACTAAGAAAGGTTCAACAGGTTTAATCACATGACTGTAGTAAGTACAACAAATCAAGATCGTCAATGAGTAATCAAAGAATGAATTAATCAATTGAGCTCTCTGGTTTCTCCACAGGTCCAAAAGCAGGAAGGTTTCCCAGATTTCCACAATCACAAACACAGAATTGTTTTCCACGTTTTCTCTGTTTTGGCAGGTGTGTTCTTCTTCAGGAGACAAGCGACAGGTGGGCAAGGGATTTAGAAGGCAGACAGGCCTGTGGGGCAGGTTGGTTTCTAAGGCGAGGTAAATAAAGGTAACAAGGCAACGCAAGTTAAGTTTCAAAGTAGCAATAAAAGTTGATCTGACTAACTCTGCTGCTATGAGTAGGACAACAATCTGGCAATGAGTAGAGAGGTAAGCTGGAGGTAAACACTGCAGGTGATCACTAATGTGAAAAAGGTGCGCCATCTGGAGTCTGAGGAAGCCACGCCTACTCTGGAAGAAGGTAAGCAGAGTTAACACCCAGAGAGAGAGAGTGATGGCAGGTCAGGACCTGGGGGCCTGGGGGACCATGACAAGAATAGTTTCAAAATTTTAATACCTTTCAATGCCTTACAAAGCTTCTACACTATCATGTAGTATTTCAATTCAATTCAATTCAATTTTATTTATGTAGCGCCAAATCACAACAACAGTCGCCTCAAGGCGCTTTATATTTTAGGGTAA
>VUQI01005216.1:1360-15750 GCA_015106735.1 Paratilapia polleni
ATACTGAAGCACAAAAGGCAAAAATAAGTAGCTGTCGAAATACTACAGTCTCTATTCTACAGTCTGAAGTCAACATTTAAGTGGAGATCATATAAAACTGCAAATACTTTATCCATTACTGTTGCACCTTTTTTTTAAAATTTCTTCCCATGTTGTGAAACGTCAGGTACTGGACGAGACCAGTGAAAGAGTGAAAATTAAGTGGTCACGCAGCAATAATTGACTTCCAGTGAGTCTGTATATTATACCTACACAGGTGTCTATGTGATAATTGCCTGACATATAAAGCCTCCATCATGATTTGACATTGATTTATAAAGAGTGGCTTTACGTACAACCACATAAATACATATAGGAGCAGTTGCTGTCCCCTGTGTGATGCCATAAAGAGAGGTGATAACAATGTGTCTGACACTTATTTCTATCTGATAATCTTCTGAGATTACAGTCAACTCACACACTTTTACCTCATTTTGTGCTGTTTGTTAAGTTAAATGTTTAGTTTTATTGAGGGTTAGAAGTTCTACTCTCTAGAGAAACAAACACTACAAGAGTCATTGTGTTGTCACTGTGAACAGAGAGCATGATGTAGATGCAAGCGTAGTTATTTAGCTACTAATATCTATACACAGATATTTGTATATGAATATATAGAATCTTGAAGGAAAGGGAGAAGACTACCTGAGCTTTTGGATTTTCATTTCTTATCTGCTTGTAGTCTAATTTCTATTGTCCAATCATGTTTGAGCAGGCAGAAGAGAAGACGATTGTATTTGCTGAATTGTTTTACCTTTTTAAAAATTCCATCTGTAAACAAGTTGAGCTGAGTTGAGATTATAAAGTCAGCAATTTGTCAAGGAACAATATTCATCTTTCACTTTTCAAGGCTGGATCAACCTCATCATTCATTGTATGCCTTTAGGACTTTTGCATCATGATCAGATGGACGTCATATTCCATGTTCTATGTTTATTGGTAGCATCTGTAGTGTAATGAGGTTAATCCAATGTGGCAAAGTGAAATAAGTAATCTTGAAAAATAAAATAATAATAATCTGCACATCTACAGATATGGGAAAAGTTTCCAAAGAAAACTGGAACTAGACAACCAGAACATTGTTTGTGGAAACAGTCTCGTGTCTCTTGTCTTGTGACTGTTTCAGTCGTTCTGCATTAAAAACAAAAATCCATACACCTCCACATTTGGGAAATGGCAGAAATCTCCTACTAAGTAAAACCAACTAATCTTGTGTGCATTACGACATGCAGCTTTTCATAAGACACTTGTCTTACTGGTCTATTAACAGCCACACTACGTATCAGTTTTTCTGTCCGGGTAACATTAATGACCACCCAAGTATATTTTGTGACTCTTTTAATTTTTAAGTTTTCATCCATGGACATCCACTTCCTCCTGTTATGAAAGTTAAATCACTGCTAACTAGATAGTCCCAGTCCTTCTGATCTCGTCTTTCTCCACCAGCAGGCTTACAGAGGGTCTTGCCATTGCAGTCATCTTCTCTCCATAATAAATAACAAACTCATAATCAACTGCCTCTCCACTGAGTTCCTCATCCTGTGGATGAAGCCGATGGAGCTGGCAGCAGAATTTCTTGTCCTGCTCTGGAGATACACTGCGAGCTAGATGGCTACTATAACCTGAACCTGTAGCAGGTGGAGAAGTGGATCACGTCCTAATACATCAAACTTCATCCCGTCCAAGATGGCACAGGTGGAGGCAATCCAGAACTGCCTGGAGAAGCAGCTGATTATTGTTCTGTTATTTATTGTCACAACATGAATATTATTTATTTATTTATTTAAGAAAGAAACCTCCTTTTGAGGTGGACACACAATAATACTCCCTGTGTGCGCTACCGCCACAAATCAGTCTAATTCTGTGGGAAATATTACTAATTCTGAAGAACTGAATGGACCATAGCCCTATACAGTGTTCCTCAAAAGCTTGGCTTTTCTTAAATTTTACTGATTTCTATAGAGTGTAACAATACTGAGGGCATTAAAACTCTGAAATCACACATTAAGCTGTTTTTTTTTAATCCTTTTGTTTTGATAACATTCTTGGCTTTGTCTCCACCAGCTTTATGAGGTCATCACCTGGAGCTTTTCTAACTATATTAAAGGAGTTCCCACATATGTGGAGCACTTTTTGGTTGCTTTTCTTTCACTCTGCTGTCAAACTCATCTTAAACCATTTCAGTTGGGTTTACGTTGGGTGATTGTATGGGCCATGTCATCTGATGCAGTACTCCATCACTCTGCTTCTGCATCAAACAGCCCTTACATAGCCTGGAGGTGTGTTGTCTGTGGTATCAGCAGACCAGGCATGATGGAAGAGTTACTGCTCAGGCTTTGGCACCTAAATGTGCTCATGTGCAAATGAAACCAAACTAAGGTGAGAGGTGATAATTCAAAAGTCCTTGAAACATGGCTTTGGTCAGCAGGGGGCAAAGTGTCAGACTCAGGCATGGACACACAACCCTGCATGGACTCATTACCTAAACAGGTGTGAAGCTCCTCTTTCAGACTAGACACTGACAGATTAAAATGATTAGATGAGTCATCACCTTGCATTAGCACAGGTTTAACAAAGGTCGTCATCACTGCCTGCCAAACCAAATGCTCCATCTAGCAACTACTGGGAGAGAAAGAGGCTGATTTCAGTGGCTTTATGATAATTTTTCTTCTTGTGAACCATTTATGAATAAATCCAAAGAAGGATGGTAGAGTTTTTCTTTCTCATTTAAATTTGTCTGCTTAAATGTATAGAGTAGATACAGCTACAGATGGCACTGTTAACACAGTTGACCTGTTGATATATTTATTACATTTATATTCCTTAAATGCATATACTAAAGTAACATGGTAATTTAATAGATTGACTAATATTAACATCCCACTACTACATTTCTTTAAACTAACAGTAAATCATGTAAAAGAATTGAAGGGTCACTCAACCCTACAGAAAATCCATGTCTGTGTGATCTTCTGACAACAGGACAGAGATTGTTTTGTGGAGGCTGAAAAAAAGAGCCAAAGTGGAAGTGCCAAAATCTGATGGCCATATGAGGCAGGCTCAAAAAGCGAGTCAATCCTCTAGACACTGATGTTAAAATGCCAAATTAACAGTATTAAATTGAGTCTCTATAGCTGATTTGTCCCTTCATAACTGTATGACCTGTAAAGTTTTTGTTAAGGCTTAAAATTACGGTGTGGCAGTTTTGTGTTTTGACACATGTAATGACACAGGTGTAGCTGATCGCTGTCTACTAAGCGTCACCTCTGCTAATTAGTGTCACTAAAGTAGACCTGTCAGCTGTGTTTGTTGTGCCCTTTGGAGCATTTTTTTTTTTTATGAAAATTTCTGACGTGCATATACCTGTCGAAGTTTGTTCTTCAGTTTTGGTAACTGAAATTCTAGTCTATTACTTGTGGGTATGTGTGTCTGTGTGATGTATCCACACCATTTACAGATGCATCTTGCTAACTATACTTGCTAACCTTAGCTGGTAACTTGTGTTAACCTTATGTCTAAATATGGTCATGTGGTCCAAAAAAACCCAACATCGCTGCAGCTAAAACATTCAACATTGAGACTTAAATGGATGGATCCCAGAAATCAATGGCTGACATCACAATAACTACATCCTTCTTCTTCTTCTGTACAGTCTATTGGCAGGCACCACTACTCTATCCAATTCAATTCAATTCAATTCAATTTTATTTATATGGCGCCAAATCACAACAACAGTCGCCTCAAGGCGCTTTATATTTTAGGGTAAAGACCCTACACTCCACTCTGCAATAATACTGTGCAACATATCTTGGCTTCTAGTATGGATTACATCACTGCTCCTCTCCTGGAATCCGGGCATCAGGCATGCACTTTGCTTGCTAACCATGTAGTTTCATGGGTTGAACACTGACTCCTGATTGAATGCATGGTCATTATGGATAAAGCGGGAATTTTATGTCAAGCCAGTTCTGTATACAAAAGCTATGGCCATATGTTTATTTACCACTAGCTGACCCCACACTCCATCTAGTCGCTATCATCAGCATTGGGAGACAGTGCTTCCTGGTTATGTCAAAAGAAGTTCTAGCTGAACACAGCCAGAAAGCAAGAAATCAGAAAGTAACACTCTCCTAAAGTGTTATAATAATAACCTGGACTTTCTCTGCCTTAATGAAACCTCTACACACACTGAGCCAGACTTACACACTGAAGTGGACTATACTTGCTGGATTCACCTACCTTGACGAATCTAGGATAGAAGGTCGGGGAGGTGTGATAGCTGTCAGAAGAACTGTACCAACCACATTCGACCTTCTTTGACATTTTCAGCCACAGAAACACTCATCCATACTTTTATCACATCCAGACAAGAGTACTGCAACAGCACCCTAATTGGCACACCCTAAAAACTTTCTATTGTTCCAAACTGTGCTGCCTATTTCCTCACTCTGTTTCTCTGTCATGACCCCCCCACCTCCATTCTGCATGACCTTACTGGCTCGCCCATCCCCCCATTACTTTTAATTCATTGTCCTACTCATCACCTGCAATGCCCTTCACGACATGCCCCATCTCATACTTCTCTGATTTCATCAACCATCACAGGCCAGCACAAAGCCTGAGGTTAGCTGATTAAAACCTGTTTTTATCTTCCCAGACATTAAATGCTCTGCCACCCTAAAAAGAAGAAAAAAAAACTAAACTAAAATCTCAAATGTTTAAAGTTAAACGTCTTTTAACTATTTTAAAAGCATTGCATAAATAAAAGATATAATGCTGTAAAAAAAATAGAATAAAATAAAGATCTTTTCTTGCGGTGTCCTTGGAGGAGGCCTAAATTTAGTAGACAAGACAAAAAAGGAAGAAAAACAGGGCAGGCAGTAAACACAGGGGTAGTAATCTCTAGAGACAGTTCTGCAGGGGTAAATGTTGAAATTTTTTCAAGTCCATGTTGTATACCACCTCAAGTTTTACCCAATTAAACATTAGCTACACAACATTCAACTTATGAGCTTCACACAAACATACTTTACTCACACAGTCATCATACGTTGTTTCAGCCATGAACACAAAAATCTTCTGAACTGTAGAATGGATGCAAGTCTTTTTGTAGTCATTAAAAACAGGAGAGCCTCTACCCATAAAAAAAACCACTCATGCTGTGTGCTCTGTCCACCCGTGTTCATTCTCTGTTGTTATAGCACACCATGCTATGTATTCACTCATCTTTAAAAAGTGCTTCAGACTTAATCCTCCCTGTTTTCTCTTCTTACAAAAATTTCTTTCCTTTTTTTAAAATTGTGAGTAAATGTTCATCTCCAGTGTCTCATATCCTCTTCTTCTCTGCAGCACATATTTTTTTCACTGATCCTCCTACTGCACTTACTCAGCTATGGTATTTGAGCTGTTGCAATCTTTTTCCTCTTTTTTTTTCCTTCTACTTCTTTGTGTTATTTTGAGACATACAGTAAGTGAGATGGATGACAAGTTGAAGCTAGGAATGATAGAGGGGTATATGTGCATGTGAACTCCATCTACAGGTAGCATTTTGTCAGTCACAAGGTTTAAAACAGACCCTGCTCTTTTGTCTAAGTGGGACCACAATTTACAAGATGAACATTTTGATGCATTCACCCAGGGCGAGGTGATGTGGCCCCCATATGAGCACAGTGAGAGCCTTCCGGGGGGGGGGGTGCAGAAGACTGACAGACTGATTGATGCAGCATGCAATGCTGACACTGTCCCTGTCTGTTACGGGTTGATGTCTGTTTGTAGTCTCACCTATAACCATGAGCTAATTGTGGTGACCAAAAGAATAGGATTGCTGATCCAAGGATTCTTACGAAGGCTGTCTGGACTCAGCCTTAGAGTTATAGAGACTTTTGCCTTCCCTGATTCAGGAGGAGTGCAAGAGTAGAGACACAACTCCTCCACATCCAAAGGAGTCAGTTGAGTTTGTTCGGGATATGACTAGGATGGCTCCTGGATGCCTCCTAGTTGAGGTGAGGCCTAAGGAAGACCATAGATGAATTTGTTCATTTGTTTATTGGAAACTGAATCTTTGCTCTAAGAGGTGACAGTCTCTTCCTGTATCTCTAACCTGACACCATTTTGATCAAAGAATAAATACTTCTTAGTAAAAACAGTGAGTCATAAGGATCACTTGACTCACTAAGCCTACTGGATCAAGATATATTCTGTTTCATGATTTAATTTCAAACTGCATCTTTCAGTACTAAGAGTGCTTAATTGCCTATCTAACTTCTGTACCTTTCAGCTTAGTTGATATTCCT
Organism: Paratilapia polleni; assembly: GCA_015106735.1. Classification (NCBI taxonomy): domain Eukaryota; kingdom Metazoa; phylum Chordata; class Actinopteri; order Cichliformes; family Cichlidae; genus Paratilapia; species Paratilapia polleni. The sequence goes on from VUQI01005216.1 coordinate 7,690, forward strand.
CATTAAACCAAAGCACACCCTGTCATTGGGCAGTTTCTGGTAAAATTGGCACACAAAGGCAACAATTCAGAGTGGTCCCACTGGGGTTAAGCCAGTCCCTCTGAATTCCTCAGTGCCATCCGCCTTCAATATTGGCTGAAATAACACAGATGCCTGCATCTCCACCAGCATACAGGCTCATATTTGATTTTCTAATTTATAGAAAATGAAATGAAATGGCAGATGTTCAGGGGAACAAAATAGTGCAAATGTTTCCGTGTTTTATGTCTTTGGATGGCCTCGTCTCTGTCAGTGCTCAGCAGTGAAAACATTTTAGCCTTTTGACAGGACTGCCAGTTACAGTTTTTATGTGCTCTCACTCTCAGTGCAATCACTTGTCATGTTACGTTGTTGTTGATGTGTTTTCCCTGCCAGCCAGCAAACAAGACGTCAGTGTTACTTTTTGCATTTATATTTTACATTTGAAGCATTTAGCAGCTTACATTGAGCCTGTAGCAGGTTTAGTGTCTATCTCAGCTGTTCAGTTAATGTGAAAGTTAGTGACAATGGTGAGGAATATCTGTCCTTTCAAAACTTATCCAGGGCAAAACAGCACAGCAGTTACTTACCCTGCCACTTTGTATGGATACAAAACATTGATAGGTTAGACAGTTGCCAGTACAGGCCCTGCTCTGCCATGCAGTTACTCAAGAATAATTTGGAAAATTATTTTACACACCATAACTGTGTTTAAAAAAAGTAGATACAACTTTCCATAGATTATAAACCAACAAAGTCCTATACTGCACTGTAAATACAGTGTCCTTATTTTTATTAAATTAGCTTAACTTAATGTAGTTATTTGTTTTTGAAGTTTACTATAATTTTTTTGAGTTATCTGTTTTTTCTGCCTGCATACTAATGAGTATTTCTTTCATTTAAATAATTTGTAATTGATTTTTCATGCATGTCATGTTTAGCTTCAAATCCTTAATTAAGTAGTGTTATTACCATGGGTTATGTTGTGTTTAGACTTTATTTCTTGAATGTGTGATGTGGTTTCCATGTAACCAAAGCCAATTTCAGCAACTGGGGATAGGACCGCCAAGGTTTCCGCCTTCGATCACTGTCTGATCGACACTGGACACTGGACCCCTACGGGCCCTCCTGTGGGTGGTGGGTCCACAGGAGGGGTGGCCTATGTGGCTCTTTTGGGCTGAGTGCAGCCAGGCCCCACAGGCTAAGGCTCGACCACCAGATACTCGTCGACGAGCTCCTCCCCGGGGTCTAGCTCCAGGGTGGGGCCCCGGTAACCCCAGTCTGGGGAAAATATCATGGTCCATAGATTTATCCTCCAAAAGAGTCTTGTGAACCACTCTTAGTCTGGCCCTTCACCTAGAATCAATTTGCCTTGGGAGATCCTACCAGGGAAATTGCCCCTTCCAAATTACCCCTGACAAAATAGTTCCTAGGATCACAAGGGCACAGAAACCCCTCCAACACAATAAGGGGGCAATTCACGGGGGGGGCTATCTGGCTCGTTACTGCGGGCTATCTGATCTGAGGTCGTGGTCCTCAGGTGGGAAAGGGCGGAGTGCCCACTCCGTGTCGGAAACTAGTTACTGCCCCAGGTGGAGGAGCTGAAGTATCTTGGGGTCTTGTTCACAAGTGAGGGGAGAGTGGAGCGGGAAATTGACAGATGGATTGGTACGGTGTCAGCAGTGATGCAGACTCTGTACCGGTCTGTTGTGGTGAAGAGAGAGCATGAAAGCGAAGCTGTCGATTTACCAGTCAATCTACGTTCCTACCCTCGCCTAAGGTCACGAGCTCTGGGTAGTGAACAAAAGAATGAGATGCATATACAAGCAGTGGAAATGAGCTTTCTCCGAAGGGTGGCTGGGCTCAGCCTTAGAGATAGGGTGAGGAGCTCGGCCATTCGGGAGGGGCTCAGAGTAGAGCTGCTACTCCTCCACACGGAAGGGAGCCAGTTGAGGTGGTTGGGCATCTGATCAGGATGCCAGCCAGGCACCACCTAGGTGAGGTGATCCGGACATGTCCCACTGGGAGGAGGCCCCCCAGGGCAGACCTAGGACATGCTGAAGAATTGGCAATGCCTTGGTGTCCCCCTGGAAGAGCTGAAGGAGGTGGCCGGGGAGAGGGAGGTCTGGGCGTCTCTGCTTAGACTGTTGCCACCACGACCCGGCCCCAGATAAGCGGCAGAAAATGGATGGATGGATGAATGGATGGTGATGTGGTTTCCAGTGTTTTCTGTGGCCAAGAACAGGCCACACAAACAGACTTAACAAGCGACAGGCCACCATGCCTAAGACTCCTTTAGCCATTAATGTGTAATGTTCAAGTGTGCCTTGTATTGGGCACAGGAATTCAACAAGAGATTTCTGTCTCGTAATTTGTAAATATTGTATAAAAAACAAACAAACAAAAACAAAACAGTAGGCCATTGATGGTCAGATTTTATTCATAGTGAGAGTTTATTTATTATAAAATTTGCTAATTGTGTAAGTGAATTTAATAATATTATATTAAGATCACGTGACTTATCACCCTGAAGTGCTGCATACAAGTTGGCATAACTATTAGGTTAATTTTATTACATTTTCTCAAGGAAACAAGTTTGCATGATTTTTTTTTTTTTAGTAAGAAAGAGCAACTTAAGCAATTTTACAGTCTGAAGAGTGGTTCATGCAGGGGTGCAAAGCCTCCAAATTAAAGACAAAACAGAATGGTAAATGATTTGAACAAAATACAACAAACGCTGCCAACCACAATCCTCAGTCATAAAGGGTCACCCTATACATGCTGCTTAGGACAAGAAAATGTGGGGTTCACATTGGCAACCATGTAAACCATAGCTCATATTTGTTTTTTTCTTAACTTGAGATTGTAGTTTAGATAACCTAAGTCATGTCATGGTAGTGTAAATATTTCCCTGAAGACAATGCTCAACAATTCTTTTGCTATCTGTTGCTGCTTAGGTTTAGACTAACTACTTGGTTAGGTTTAGAAAGATTGTGGTCTGGGGTAAAGTGTGCCCCCTGCTCACTGAAAAATGACAAGCTGAGAGTGACAGACCCATATCACTGATGCCGTAACAGTCCGTCAGGGTACAGACACCAAAAGGACACCTTCTGCATAAATGAGCCATGCCAGCAGCTTTAAAACAATTACATTAATTGAAGTGTTTGCACATCTTCTACAGAAGACTTTTACAATGTGGTTATTTAGGAGCTTGATCATTTAAAATGTATTTAAATAACTGAATCTCTGAAAGGGCTTAAATTGTAATGTAGCTATAGTGTTTCTGCCATTTACATTATATATTCTGTATCTCTGTAGTCCTGCAAAAGCATTTCAGACTCTGAATGATGCCTGTGGATCTACTTGATGGCCAGAAATATGGTTTAGAAAAACACTGTAAAACTTAATCACTGATACATCATACATCACAGCTAATAGTGTTATTTTAATAACAGCAAAGCTCTTAGTAGCGTACACAACCACGCACACACACACACACACACACACACACACACACACACACACACACACGTGCGCGCGCGCACACACACACACACACACACATACAAACACACACATACACCAGCATACACCAGCAATCCACATGATAATGAGTGTCATAGAGAAGGCATTTGTCTTAGGTAAGACTTGTATTGTCAGTTTTTAATTCACATGGCTCTCATCAGAAAAGCCCTGAAGGTTCTCATCATCATCTCCCCAAGAATATATTATTCACTGGCTCCAACCTCAAAACACACACAGGCACACCGCACATGAATAAACAGGCACTTTTGAACATACACACAGAGTACTTATACATTAGATAGTCAAGCACAGGAGAGATGCACACTAATGGTTACATTAAGTAATAATGCCCATATACTTATAACACACACACACACACACACACACACACACACACACACACACATCCACACATTAAGCAAGAACTGTATGTGTGTGCAAATGCCTGTACCTGCATACACACAAATCCAAACATGCGTTGCCCCCCAGCCCCCCACTCCACCCCTTTCTGTTATTATTGCCTGGCTCCATCTGACTGTGACTAAGTGAAGAGCTGTCTTCATTTGTTTCAATCTGAGCCACTAATGTTCCCAGTGCCGTAAGCTAGCACCATAGGTCACACACAAGTTTGACTGCCTGCCTGTGTGTGTGTGCGTGCGTGGATGTGTGTGTGTTTTAAGCAAAGGCACAAGCTTTGTTGTTTTATATGTTTAAACTGTGCCACAGATCATGTCTGGGCACTAAAAACTGTTTGTTGCCTTTTCCAGTTTTAGCAGCAGATATGTAAGTAGAGTTACTCTTAAAGCAATATTAAATGCAGGTATGAAGATGTATTTTACACTTTGATTACTAGCTGCAGAAACATTTTATGGCAGACAGTGGCAGTATTGTTCAATAAGTTTTAGATTTCAGTGGCATTCCACCAAGTTAACACATGTCGTACAAACCAGTTTATAGATAAGTTACGGAAGAGTCTAGATAGGATATACTCTCCATACTAGGTAAGCATACTTTTGAAACCAGTGTAAGTAAAGATAGTAAAGGCCTGCATTTAGTGTTTCAACACCTGAATCTGTCTAAATAAAAGAAATGTGTCTAAATGAAAGGGAGGACATTCTGTTCATAATTCTTTCAAAAGTGCAAATTGACGTGCTTAACTTCAGCACTGTCAGCAGAATATTCATAACACATCCACAACAAACAAAAAAGAAAAACCCCATCATAACACACTAATGGGAGATTCCATTACGGTATGAGTTATCAAATTGCACTTGGACATTAATGGCTGATTCTGCTATTTTACCATTGCTAAACTAGAGGACTAAATGTCTAAAAAAGCCCAGGAGGCATGTTCATTACACCCCCAATCCTAAAGTGCTTGATGGAACAAAGAACATTATGAAGAAATTTTCTGTTACTAGATACTTAACTGTAGTGAGGTTTTGAATCTGTAGTTTGTGTTAAAGATGCTACTCAGGGAAAGACCACTGGGTTATTAATAAAAAGACAAAAATCACTTCTGTTTCAGTATAATTGTGCTCACTGAATATCATAACAGCATGTCTATTAAGACAATTTGATAGTTTGACCTTAAGGCTCACAAACATATTAAAGAGAAAATTTGCAGCTAAACCATTTAACCTTAGTGAAATTTTCTTTTAGGAGCAAAGAATGTAAGGCCAAACCTAAATTCAACTTCAGCAGACAAGACAATTTGCCATTGATCAAAGGCAAACATGCCCAACTGAGCTGACCTTTGAGGGAGTGAAGTACTTGGGAGTTTCAAACAGAGGAATCTGTTGTAGGTTATTAAATGAATGAATGAATGAATCAGTGTATCAGTAAGACATAGCTAAGAAGAAAGAAAGAAAGAAAAAAACACTAAAACTATAATTACTGCCTTGCAGTCTACCAACCTGTGTCAAACTGATGTTGTCTATTAAGCCTCTTGTATAGTGAAGACTTTGATGTAAGAAAATTATGAAAGGTATCACCTGTATTTATGTTTCGTCCACAAAGTTGATTCTGACAGAACAGTGTATGAGTGGGCTGGTCATTAACCTCCATCTTAAGTATATGCACTCAGAGATTCCCAGATTATACAGAAGTAGATTCTCCAACAGCTGGAAAAGTGGAACGAACATGAGACTTTCTGGAGAAAACTTGGAAGAAAAAAAACAAACAAAAACCTCAGCGATTGCTGTGCTTCCTTTTTTTAGACATGCCTGTAGTTTAACTAATTGATTTGTGATATCGGGTTTCATAGATAAATATAACTGGGTATCATTTGCATAGCATAAAAATATATGCTTTGTTTTCTAATAATATTACCTAAGAGAAGCATGTGTAATGTAAAAAAAAGTACTGGACTTAGCACAGAACCCTGTGGATCTCCATGACTAACTTTTGTGTGTGAGGAAGACTCCTTGTTTACATGAACAAACTGGAATCTCTCAGATAGATACAATTTTGTAACCATTGTAACACAATTCCTTTAATACCAATGGTGTGCTCTAATCTGTGTAGTAAAATGTTGCACATAAAATGATTAATCTCTAGATGAATCCACGTTCAGAGACCATTCACTACTAGTGAAGGTCATTAGTAACCTTCACTAGTAATGTTTCTGTACTGTTATGCACTCTAAATCCTGACTGAAACTCTTCAAAAAAAAAAACATTCCTCTGCAGATGGCCAGACAGCTGTTTTACAACAATCCTTTCGAGAATTTTTGAACTAAAGGGAAGGTTGGTAATTAGTGTATAGTTAGCTAAGACAGCTGGATCAAGTAAGGGCTTTTTAAGTAATGGCTTAATTACAACCTGAAAAACCTGTGGTGTGTAGTCTGTTGATGAAGATAAATTGATCGTATTTAATATTGAATTAATGGTAGGACTTCTTTGAACAGTCTTGTGGAACAGGGTCTGATAAATGGTTTGGAGGAAGTAATTATTAAAGTTAGTTCAGAGAGATCAATAATAGAGAAGGAGTTTAAATAAATACCAATAGTTTATTAAAATTGCTGTACTTAATAATATGTCTGTGGGAAGGCTATGAATATATTTTCTCTAATGATTAAAATTTTATTTGTTAAGAAGTTCATTGTGGAGCTATGGCTCTTTGTCAGCCTGGCTACAGTGCTGAAAAGAAACCTGGGGTTGTTCTTGTTTTCCTCTATCAATGATGAATAGTAGGATGTACCAAAGTAAGCTTAGAGTTCCACAGTTGTGGAACACCCTACTTGAACAACAGCTTGCTTCATTAGTATCTTCTTTAAAATAGCTTCTTTTTTTTATATAGTTTATCCTTAACTGTTACGTCACACTGTAGTTTATTCTTGATTTTGCCGTTGTGTGTAGCATGGGTCTATCTTAAACTGATACTCCAATTGTCTGAGTTTAGAGTTTGAATTTTTCATTTTTATTTTTTCATCTTTTCTCCCTGCCTATTGATTGTATTTAACTGTGTACACTGTGTGTTTTGGTAAAGCAATTTGTAATGGTGGTTTTGATGTAATGAAATGCTTACAAATAAATGTTATTATTATTATTATTATTATTATTATTATTATTATCATTAGTAGTAGTAGTAGTATCTGAAAGCAGCTCAGAAGATCCATATCGTTATCACAGTTTCAAGGTAGGGAACCAAGATTAGCCTTACCAAGTCAATATGTGACTAAATGTGAAATATAGTCACAATTGTCCCTTCTGTACTTGAATTATGGCATCAGTAAGCCAGTGTTTACTGAACATTACGTCAAAGTCAATCTTCAACCTCTTGGATATGTAATCTCATGACCTAAACATTTTATGCTATTAATCAATTGAAATTTTGTCCTTTTCAATTCAATTTTTTTTTCTCAATTCAGTTTTATTTATATAGCGCCAAATCACAACAACAGTCTCCTCGAGGCACTTTATATTGTAGGGTAAAGGCCCTACAATATTAGAGAGAAAAAAAAACAACAGTCTGACGACCCCCTATGAGCAAGCATTTTGCCATTACTTGTTGAGTTATGGCTACAAACATGTTTTTGAGGTGACAGTGACTTTGTGCTCTGACCACCAATATGTAATCATCTGAGCATCCAAGTGAATGCTTGCGTCAAATTAGAAGAAAATGTCATCAAGCCGTTATTGAGACACAATTTATACCTCTTGTGAGGAGATTTTTCACAGATATTGAGATTCTATATTAATCAAAACCAAACATTTTAGGAGTCTAGTTAAGTATTGCAAGAGTTTCTTTTCCAGCAGAAATGCCAAAGTGACAGTTGCAAGTCCCTGAGCTAAAAGAGATATGGAAATGCTAGAATAGCCTCGGTCTTCTTATAGATATTTAATAGTAGAAATGGTCTCACTCCTTCTACTGGAAGAACTCTGCAGTTTATTTTTACTGGATAGGCTGAGATTTCCATACCGTGCCACAATGCACAAAGAAAAAACTAAATAAAACTACTTAAATGAAACAACAGGAAAAATAAGTGATATTGAAACATTACAGTAATTTGGGGGG
>VUQI01005216.1:15770-28670 GCA_015106735.1 Paratilapia polleni
GGGTGTTTGTTTTTTGACAAAATAAAGATAATTTATTTAAATCTACTTATTATTCAAAGCACAGTACATTTCACCATTTCTACCAGTACATTTCTAAAAGAAATCTGCACTTTTCCAACATTTAATATATTTTACACACATTACACATTACACACATTTTTTTTTATCCAGTTTTACTTAATTATCTAGAAAATCCCACCCATGTCCAACTTCAACTAATGATCATATCTGGTAAAACAATTATAAGTTCATAACTATAGCACCATTACATTCTTCCTACTCCTTTAAGAGACAAACACCCTCTGTATCATCAGCAATTTTTTTTTAATATGCTAATTTAGTAGATAAGCACATGATTTTAATAATAAGCCATAGATAGTTTTACATCCTGGACTCTTAATACTCTTAGTACAATAAAGTTTTCACAGGACTCTATGTAATCCTGTGAAAAACTAAGTACACTATTGGTGCTACACCAAGTAGATCAATAGCTTCTAGAACCACTTATAGCAGCAATAACTTGAAGTGATCATTTTCTGTATGACATTTTCAGTCTCTCAGATTGTTATGGAGGAATTTTGGTCCACTCTTCTTTACAGCATTGCTTCAGTTCATTGAGGTTTGTGGGCATTCATTTATTCACAGCTATCTTAAGGTGCCACTACAGCAGTCAACTGGATTGTGGTCTGGACTTTGACTGGGCCACTGCAACACTTGATTCTTTTCTTTTTCAGTGATGCTGTTACAGATTTGCTGCTGTGCCTTGGTTCATTCTCCTGTTTCATGACCCAATTTGCAACAAGCTTTAGCTGTTGGACAGATGGCCTCACATTGGACTCTAGAATACCATACAGAGGAGCTCACGGTCGACGCGATAACTGCAAGGTGCCCAGGGACCTGTGGCTGCAAAACAAGCCCCAATCATCATCCCTCCACCACTGTTCTTTACAGGTGGAATGAGGATTTTTTGCTGATATGCTGTGTTTGGTTTTCAAACATGGTGCTGTGCATTGTGGCCAAACATCTCCACTTTGGTCTGGTCTGGCCAGAAGTCATTGTTCCATAAGTCTTGTGTTTGTTTTTTTTTTTTAGATGAAACTTCGCAAACCTAAGATGTACTGCCATTTTCTTTTCAGAGAAAAGACGCTTTCTCCTGGCAATCTTTCCAAATAAGCCATTCTTGTTCAATCTTTTTCTAACTACACTGTCATGAACTTTAACATTAACATGCTAACTGAGGCCTGTAGAGTCTGAGATGTAGCTCTTGGGTTTATTGCAGTTTCTCTGAGCATTGCACTGTCTGACCCTTCAGTGAATTTGCTGGGACATCCACTCCTGGGAAGATTGTGGTATTGTATTAACACACACCTGAATGTTCCAGACCAGCAAACTGCCAAAACCTTTACTTTTATAGAGGTGGTCACACTTGCTGATGATTAGTTAATCAAGTGCACTTGATTAGCAGCAGTAAGGGTGCTGGCTGCTACTTGGAGGTTAAGTAGCAGCCAGCACCCTTACTGCTTCCATAATTCCTATGAAAGCAGTAAGGGTGTCCTTAGTTTTTCATAGGACTGCATAGAATTGGGCCAGCCCTCTTACACTCTGCCTCAGCCATGCATCGACAATGCTGTGTGTTGCCCTCATAAGTCTCTTCTGGCTTTCGTCAGTTCTTGTTGTAGACAGGATTGAGAGTTAATGTTATGTGTAAACAGCAACATTGTAAATTGTTACATAGTCAAACACATCAAATTAAGATATTTAACTTGTGGAACTGTCTCAGCACTACATCACTCAGAGGCAAGGGAGACCCAACTGTGATCCTCCAGGGTCTTCTGACACACTACCTAAATGTAAAAGACAGGATCCACTGTACTACTGCGTACATATTTTATGTATACTTTTTGAAGATACCTTGTTCTACGTTGCCTGTTGGTTGATAATTGTCCTCTATTGACTCCAGCTCTGTAGGCTTTATGGAAATCAGAGTAATATATATTGATCTGTGGCTGCAAAATTAAAAAAAAAAAAGCCTTTGTGTCATAACTCAGACTGGCAGGACCCACAAAGCAGACTCGGCAACAGGAAAAGGGATTTATTAACACAAAGAATTTAACTGTAACATAGGATTGGGAGGTTGTCAGGCTCGGGCGGGGTTGGAATCACAATACTCTGCCGGGAGAGAGAGAGGACAAATTAATGACTGATTTCAGCGGAGAGGTATGTGAGAGTTTAGCCCAGAGCTGGGTTCCATTCAATGTCTCTTACTTGGGGCCGCGTCTGAGTTGAGCGGGGTGGAGTTCCAGGGAGGCAGGTTGGTTTTGACGGAGAGATCGGTGGAGAGCGGGCAGGCAGGTGAGCGGCAGGCAGGTATGTTTTTTACCAAGGTCCGGGTGGTGCCAACAACTAGGCGGGTTACTGAGACGACGAGAGGAGTCAGGTGATGTGAGTCTCCTTTCACCAAGGGCTCCAACGGGAAAACAGGTGGGTGTCCTATAAAGGAGAAGCAAGAACATGAGCAAAGATGAGAACAAGAACAAGAACAACAATGACTATAACTGTGACTATAACTATGACTGAGGAGGCCTGAGTGTCAACGTATCTACTGGGACGGTCTGGCGACAAACTGACGCACCACCCGTACTTCTTATGCCTGCTGCCTGACGAGGTAATGGCCTGCAGGTGAGACCAATCTGGCTCACCCCTAGATTCTCCACCCAAAGGCGGAGTCCAAGGACCGGTGCTCACCCCGAAGCTCCACCTGATATAGACAGAAAGGACAAAACAAAAGAAAAACAAATACAAACCCCCAAATCAGCCGAACCATGACACTTTGTGAATCTTGCCCTAGCTGAGGCAGCTTCCACTTTTCTCTGAATAAGAAAAACATTCCCCTCTCTCTCTCTCTCTTTCTCTCTCTCTCTTTCTCTCTCTCTCTCTCTCTCTCTCTATGTGTATATATATATATATATATATATATATATATATATATATGTACATTTGTAAATGTAACAAAGATTTGTTCGTCTTCTGGTGGAAGCTGCAAAACAGATAAATATTGGTTAAACCACCAGAGAATCTCAAATCTCAGTCCAATAAGAAAATCCATAATCTAAACTTTCAAAACAGAAAGTTATTAGCACTGATTCCTGCTTTGTTTATAAGTTCGTGAGTGGGTCTGGGTATATATTTTACTGATAAGCAAACCGCTAAAAAAAAACCCATCTGCTGCTGCTGTAAAAACCCTTCATCACTTCATATAAATTTTCACTTACTTAAATCTACAAGGAAATTTTTGGCCTCTGACTGTTGTTGAATGACATAAATTATAGAATGATGAGATTTAGTTTTACAATGACAACTCAAACAATTAGGACATACTTACTTCCTGTATCTCAACATTGAACTCTTTTAACAAATGGATCACAACAGAAAACAACTGCCCCTCTTTCAACGTTCTTGATATCAAAACTTGAAATTGTTTGTCATACAAATGAAACTGCTCTGTGCAAACAAAACAGAACAAATATTAAAAACATTTAGCAATTAAACCAAGGGTACCCTAAACTTTGAGTCACACTGAACACAAGTCCCTTTTGTGCTGCAGACACCTGAAAATGTTTGGAGCTCTCTCCTTATCTGTCCTGTTTTTTTCTAGTTTTGCGTTTTGCTAGTGTCCTTGTCACTACTGATAGCATGACACAGAATAAGCAGTCCATTCAGGTTGCACAGGTAGTACAGCTCCACTGAGATGGCACATTCATAGGTGCTGTTGCAAGGTTTGCTGTGTCTCCCAGCACAGTCTCAAGAGTGTGGCAGAGATACCAAGAAATAGGCTGTTACATTACATTAGGAGAGCAGGACAGGGCTGTAGAAGGGTATCAACCCAGCCACAGGACCAGTATCTGCTTCTTTGTGCAAGGAAGAGCAAAACAAACTTCCAGTCCCACAAAAGGACCTCCAGTGGGCTACTCATGTGCATGTTTCTTATCAAACTGTCAGAAATAGACTCCATGAGGGTGGCATGAGGTCCCAACATCCTTTAATGGGACTTGTACTCACATCCCAGCACCATGTAGATCAACTGGCATTCCCCAAAGAATACCAGAACTGGCTGGTCTGCCAACGGCACCCCATTCTCTTCACAGATGAGAGCAGGTTCACACAATTTTTGTTATCAGGGAAAGACTGACCCCCAGCTGCCTGCTAGAAGTGATCTTCTCCCCCTCTTGAAGAGGCATTTGTTGAATTAAATACAAAAAACAATTAGTAATAAGTAATTAAACGTGGACTCCACTGTGATTTTTTCATATATTACCAATAAAAGTAGCAAAATAGTGGGAATTTGCAAAGGCTGGATGTTATTCCTGTATAAGAGTAGTGTTTATATCCAAAAAGATTAGGTTAAGTGGTAACTCTAAATTATTACATTAATATTAATTAAAAAGGAGTATTTTATGTATTGATTGGGCATATTATTGTCTAAAAGCTGTTTGCATTTGCATACAGGTTTGTGATCTGTCGTGAGTGTGGAATGAGAGGAATGAAAATGCAGGGCTGTGAAACAAACAGGTTAAACTGAAAACTAACCTTTAATTAGGTTGTATGCTGACATCCATGATACAGTAAAACAAAAGTCCACAGAGGGAAAAATAAACTGCAAAATCCAAACGTCATCAGAGAACAGAGAGCACATGAGGAGAGGCTAACAGATGATCTGAAAAAGAACAAAGGAAATAGGCTATAAATACACACAATGCTGGGGAACTGGACATAGTTGGGGAACAAGGCACATCTGTAACTAATCAAGACAATGATACAAAGACAGCAAAACTAAATGTAAGACACAGGAGACAAATGACTACCAAAATAAAACAGGAAGTGAGAAACAATAACTAAAACTGGGAGAGGCAGAACTTTACAGAATGAATAACACTGAAGGACCACATGGAGGGAACACCGAGGGAACAACTTAAAGTATGTAATCAGGACTACATTAACTTTTCATGTGGCTCTATAAAGGGTCTCTGCAATGTCTCACACAGACATCTTACACAGAAGATGAAAGCTGATGGTGATAATAAAGAAGACATTTGAAAGCACTGTAATTTTTGAAGTGAGACTTGCAGCCTGTAATACAAAATCCATACTGTTAATGTGCCCCATTTTTGTGTAGCTCTTGACGAGGTACGGACAACCTTTTATCACAAAAGCACCACAGCTATGACAAGTGTAATTTTTGAACATCCTTAACATGCTTAAGGTACAAAGCCACCTTTTCGCAATACCCCTTGACACCAACAACTCATAATTTATCTGCTCAGAGGAAGAAAAACAAGTCTATGTGAGTGCAGGGGACACTTGAATAGATAAATTAGCCTAAATTTAAAGAAGTATGTGTACTGAATGCTAACTATTGTGTGCAGGTAGTTAAAAGGTAAAACTTCTAACATCACCCCAGTTTTTAGCTTTGCTAGCAAGCCCACTCTCCTCTCAACATCATGAAATGGAAGAGTTGGTTTAATAGCTTAATAATTAGCCGACACTTATGTTAACCATATGCAATATGACTAGTCATAGAGATTTAGTGCCAAGCTGGAGTAAAGACAGTGTGGTATATCAGCAAGCTAATGCTACTGAGCTTGTGTTTGGTATACTTGCCTTGAAGGTGCAACATTTACAACATTTGCAACATTGTGCCCCCCGCTCTGACTGAATGGTCCTTTTTCCTCCCTCGAAATTTGCTATTGTTCTTTTAACAACAATTTTAGAATATTCCCGCGTCCACGGCGGGACACTGGTTGGTCCACTTGTCCTATTTCACCTGGTTCAAACTAAAAATGGCCCATTTTTCTCCCCCATATTTTTCCCTTGTTGCTCCCAATTTGATAAAAGTCTTCACCTTCTCTTTCAAAATTTTGAAAATTCCACAGCATCCTCTCATAACTGTCCCAGAATCCACAATGGCCTCTCCGTGTAAAGTCTGTTTTCTTCCCGCATCTTTGCAGATTTGAAAGTTAACTGCTGTTGACGCTGTACTGCTGAGTGCCTGCCCTACACCCCTTGTTTCTGTTCAAAATTAAATTCAAAGTCTGATTGGTTGCAGAATGATTCCTGATTTAACCCTTTCACTTCTTACTGGTATTTTTATATTACAAATAATAATAATAATAATAATAATAATTACAATTTTTTTAAAATTATTTTATTGTTACAAACAGTATTTAAAAAGTAGTAATGTGTAAAATTATATTATATTAGAATATTGATTGTATTTTTAATTATGCAAGCCTGTAATTTTACAGGGAATTTTATATTTATTGTCCAAATTAATTAAATTTGTGAATACCTTAAGAATAATATAGAATATGCATTTCTATTATTATTACTTTTCTGTAAGTTAACTAATTTTGATCAATAATTTAAATATATACTTTTTAAATATAGCTTTTGACAGTTTATGAATACTCAGAGATGTTATATACTTATTAAAAAAACAATTATAACATGTTTTTCACCATAATTACACAACATATCTGTTATTTAACAAACAAATATATGTAAAATTTCAGCAACTATATTTCTTTTACTGTTAATTTTCACTCATTACATCAAATTTTAGAAATGTATTTATAGCATTAAAATAAAATTATTTATTGAATAAATATTGCGTATTTGTGAAATTATGTTAAATTTTCAACTGCATTTTTACAGTCTTTTTTTATGTGAAAAAACCCCCCTAAATTCTCCGTAAAAAAAAAATTATAAAAAAAATTTATTTTTGCTTATTCACAGGTGCATGTTTTTCATGTTATTTTACATGTTAATTCACAGTCTATTTTTGTATATCATTTTATTGATATTGCATGCAAAAAATAACAGGAAAATTCAGAAAAATTTATAGGAATTTCTTTTTATCAAATTACAGATTTTTTTACAGTGCAATCAAGCAAATTATCTTTCCAAATGTCTGTGTCTTTGCCTCATTTATAGTAAAAAAAAACACCTTACTTTCTTAACAAATGCCATAATAAGAAGACACTTTAAATGGTACTTTTATTTTGGCATATCATTGTTTGGTCAATTGGTTCACTATTTTGATCCAGACTGTGGATCAAAAATAGTGCAGCAAGAATTAGACTGATAACTATGGACATTCCCAGTCTGTGATCATGGTCATGACCATGGTCATGAGTAATCCTAATGACTTAGATTTTTCATTTTTTTACTCAGATATCTCAACCTTTATACCTTTAATTTGATACATAAAATACCCCCTGACTTTCTTCTGGTGTCAGATGTATCCTAATTACTTAGTTTGGGGGTTTGGTATTTAGGTTGGATTTAATTGGATAGATGTGCAACTAATAAGAGCAAGAAACATGTGACATAGTGCTGACCAATGGAAAATTTAAACACACTACACCATACAGAGATGTCAGTCATGGTATCAAACCTGCCCCATATTTGATTGTGATATGCCCAGCACAGGCAATTAGTATGGGGTGTGGGCTAGAAGTACTCTGCCAGAGCAAATGAAACGTGATTTCTGAGACTAATGTGGTTCCCAGGTTAAACATCAACTTTGTCTACAAATAAAATTATGTGGTTAGTCTATTAACATTTAACCAAAATCATTATCATTCCCTGAACCAAACAGTTTTTGTTTAGTAACTGATCCTGTGTTTCCAATGTTAAGCCCTACATTTTGTAAGCTTGCTGCTGACCAAACCACTGGCTGATTATTAGTCAATGGAAACAAACAGGTAAAAAGCAAAACAAAATAAAAAACAAACAAACAAACAAAACAAAACAAACAAAAAAAAACAGTGGAGTAATAATAAATCGTATTTGAAGGAACAGACAGGCATAAGGCAGAACCTCTGGATGAAAGCAAAAGCATTCTTTTTTTTTTGTATTTGTTTGTAGTTATTTTATGTTATAGGCTTTGTGTCAAGACACCTGTAAGTGCTGCTTACTTAATTCTAACAAAAAATTAATCAAATGTAATTTGTTTAATTTTCTCAAAAAGGAAAAAAAAGTCACATGAACTTAAAATATTTAGGTTTGTAGATCTCTTTAAATAATAAGTTTATTATACAGTATAAACCAACAGTAAGCAGGTATATAGCAAATGCACATTTCTTATTTGTAACCTTTAAATGAATATGTGAGAAAAATGTACTGCATATGCTTTGGCACACATACACACATTCACACACACACAACCACACATACGCACACCTCTGCTCAGTATGATGATGCTGGTGACAGAGCTCTAAGCCTTGTTTTCTTATTCTAGACACCAGCTCTACAAATTCAAGAAAGTATTACACACAAAAACACACACACACACAGGTTGAACAGAGGAAAAGTAAACAAGTCCAAACATCCACACACACACACACACACACACACGCACACACACACACACGACTAAAAATATTCACTGCTACAGCACCTCAGCTCTAATGGAATCCCCATCCAATCTAATTATGGGAGATGTGGAGAGTTTTTTGTCATTCTTTTCTCTTGCCTATTCTGATGACATACAGGTTCTGTTTGTTCTGTCTTACTTGCCCACACACTCATACTCACCTACCAGTGGTTTTAGTAGGAACAGGTTCTTAGGAAGTTTGTTTGACCTGTTATTATATATTTATACATCAATCAGTTTTCAAACAAAATATGCAAAGAGAATTATTTGTCTGTTCATTTTTTCTAATAAGGATGTCCATTCAAGGCAACTGTGCTAGCCACATCACTGTCGCACATCAGTTTGTTTATCAGAATTAAAATATTAAAAATCATTAAAAGTAAAAAGACTCTAATTCAAGGGTGATTTTCATGTCATTCTTTTTAAAGGGTTTTTTTTTGTACATAAAAACTAGTTGTGCAAAGGTTTGAGAGAAGAAACATCCAAAGGTTAAGTAGCTGCTGGATCATGTTCTGTAGTTAAAGTTAAATGAGATGCAAGTTTGGGGAATGTAACAGCACAGCTTTCTAAATACATTCCATAAAATAATTATTTGTTCTTATCTGTGGGGAGGTCTGTCCAACCTTGACAGTAGCTTTTAGTGTCTAAACCTAACCAGCAAGTAGAAGCAAAAGTAAAAGTAAAAGTCAAGCAAAAAAATGAAACAAACAAGCTAGTCAAAAAAAGCAAAATATTCAAAACAGAAAGGTCCCAACAGGACAGATCCTCTGCCAGTGAATACATTCTCCAATTCTCTGCAACAGAAAACTGTTCTTCAAAAAGATATGCCTTCATCTGGCATTTTGGTAATAGTGGTGGAGACTACAATGGTCAAACATTTTTCATAGATGTTGAATTAAGGTGATATCTGGTATATGTTACATATAGGTCTATAATTTGTTGATGTTGAATGTTGTCAGTGCTTATGCCCCACAAGTTGGAAGTCAGTTAGAAGAGAAAGAGGAATTCTGGTGTAAGTTGGATGAAGTGGTAGAAAATGTGACTGGAGCAGACTTCAGTGGACATGTAGGTAAAGAGAACAGAGGTGATGAGGAGGTGTTGGGTAGGTATGGTGTTAAGGAGAGTAATGCAAAAGGACAGATGGTAGTGGATTTTGCAAAAAGGATGGAAATGGCTGTGGTGAACACATAATTCAAGATAATGGAGGACCATAGGGTGATGTATAAGCATGGAGGAAGTTGCACACACATGAACTATATCTTATGCAGAAGGTGCAATCTGAAAGAGAAGAAGAAGGAGAATGCAAGGTGGTATCGGGGGGGAATCGGATGGTAGTCAGTAGGATGATTTTGGAAATCAATAAGAGGAAGCAATCGGTCTCTGTTCCTGGTCTGTGACGCACTCTTCAAAGTTTCACTACTGCTCTGCGATCAGTTGGTGAATGTTTGCAGACACGTTGGTGACTTCTATGTAAACTATGGGCAACCGCGTCAATGCTAGCAACCGCGTCAATGCTAGCAACCAAAGCAGTCACAAGGAGATTTTTGGTGCAGAACTAAAAAACTCTTTGTGACCAACTGCCAGCAACCTCCAGCAACCACTTGCCAACCAGTCAAGGAATACACATCTATCACTAGTGACCGGTGGTTGCCATGGGGTCGCTGACCAGTTTCTAGGCCTGTGTGACTAAGGTCTAAAGTACCTTGAAACACCTGTTGTTGTGAGTTATATTAATAGTTACATAAGTGACATTTAATTGAACTGACTGGTTAGGACAGCAATGTTTAATTGTCTAGTCAACTAGTCTTGCACATCCCTAGTATATACTGTATAATAAGACTCTACTAATATACAGATACAAAGTGAATATTAAAACGCATGCTGTGCAGTGGAAGTATCTGCTACCACACCATGATTACTGCTGCACACAGTTTTTAATAAATTGTATATTATCAAAATGCAAAGTTGACAACAAAACCTCTATTATCAGAAACAAAGCATATGATTTTTTTTCTACTGGCATGGAATGGATCTCTTTTGCCTCTGAGGGATGTAAGGAATTCAAAGTTTAGTTTAGAGCTGCAGTTTGAAATACCGTGATCAGTTTTAAAGTAAAGAAATTAATGCAAGTCATTCACATTTGTCCATTATGTCTTTTTTATCTCTACAAAGTGTGTGTGGCACTGTCTATCCTTTGTGCTCAATGTTGGATCCAAGATATGATTAAAAAAGCAAGCTATTCATGAAACATTTATTACATTCAACATTCGATGAATAATCCAGGATTTGAAGGTGACAAAATATGGAGGCTTTATCTGGCATAGTGTGTACTGTTGAAGTTCCCAATCTTGCCTCTGAAAGGATGTTAAGCCACAGAAGACAGGATCAGGGTCTGGCTTTATCCGTATTATAATAAGTGTGAATGTCATCAGCTGCATCTGCAATGTTTTTCGAGAGAATAATTTCTTATATGTTTAGCTTAGTTCCTCTGAAGGACGGTCACTGGCTCCCAAATCACTTCTAAACAGCTTCCTCGTTAAGCCGACATATTGCTCCTATTTCCAGGCAGGGCTATTTCAATTAGCTAATGAGACCTAGAGCACCGGGAGGGAGGATGCACAGTGCACTTCTGATCTTCAAGGTTAGTGCTGGACAGAGGGAGAGGGAGCACTTGTTCTAATCTACAGTGAAGGGGTAATTACCTTCAGTTGCCACCACAGTGGAGAAATTAGCTGGTGAGCTGATGTGCTGAGAGAAGGGACAGCTGGGAAAGAGAAAGGGTGATGCGATGTGAAGAGGTTCAACACCTTAGTGAGGGGTCTGTTTCAGTAATGGTCTGAGAACTGTAAGAATAAGTCTGAAATCTCAAAAGTTGTCATTTTATTCAGAAATGTCAAATTCCAACAGTTATTTTTTTTTATTTTTAGTGAAAGTCATTTGAAGATGCTTCTTTATGATTCTTTAGGAGGAAATCGTTACATTTCTGCCCCTACAAGGCCCTTAACTACCTGGTCTGAAAACTGTTAGCAGAGCACAAATACATGCATATGATACCTAAAAGCTTCACTGTACTTTTATTGGCATTCATTTTCCTTCTACCAAAGATATTCCCTTATTTGGTGTTTTGATGATGGTGGAGGACTGCGCTAACACCTTACTCCAATGTCTCCCATAAATGTTCAATTGGGTTCATGTCTGGAGACTGCAAACGTCATGTCACATGATTGTTTTCATCCTCATCCAACAATTCAGCAAACCTCGTACCCTATGGATCTGAGCATTGTCATCCTGGAAGAGAAAAAATAGTAGGTGAGTTCAAGCTGGGTTGCAAGCTGGATTCAGTAAATTTGCCAATTTGATGTGTAGAAGGGCACCAGTTGAGCCATCAGCATTTTGAAATGGTTATTTACATGGTCATTTTGTGTGATTTTTTTTTCTTAATGGCATTGTTCGTGGTTGCACTTTATGCCTGTATGCAAGCATTTATGAATATCTAATGTAAGTGATTAGAATATATCACAGCTTAGCTCAGTTGCTCAATCAGCCATTTACTGCTTCCCCACTGAGATGACGTTTCCTTCCTCTATATTTTTACTATTTATCTCACTTTCATTTACTGGCCCATTGGCTAGCCAGAGGAAGCCCTAATAAATGAATCCAGCTTAGCCGTGAGGGAGAGTCTGTTATAACTCTTTAACAGGTTGATTTTGGAGAAAGGGAATGTGTATAGAAAGTGAGCCAAGGAGAAGCAGGTGCCCATGAAGGCATAATGGACTCCTGTAGCATTTCTGTTAGAAAGAATGGCAGTTTGCAGTTATTCATTACATTTTTCACTGGCAAATTTCTTGCATGGGTTGAATTGTACATTAGTGGAATTTTGGTACAAAAAAGTGGTAATAAAAATGTATATATATATATACAGCTCCGGAAAAAATTAAGAGACCACTCCAAAATTATCACTTTTTCTGATTTTGCTATTCATAGGTATATGTTTAAGTAAAATGAACATTTTTATTTTGTTCTATAAACTACTGACAACATAACTCCCAAATTCCAAATAAAAATATTTTCATTTAGAGCATTTATTTGCAGAAAATGAAAAAATTGTCAAAATACCAAAAAAGGTCCAGTGTTTTCAGACCTCAAATAATGCAAAAAAACAAGTTCATATTCATTTTTAAACAACACATTACTAATGTTTTAACTTAGGAAGTGTTCAGAAATCTATATTTGGTGGAATAACCCTGATTTGCAATCACAGCTTTCATGCGTCTTGGCATGCTCTCCACCAGTCTTTCACATTGCTGTTGGGTGACTTTATGCCATTCCTGGTGCAAGAATTCAAGCAGCTCAGCTTTGTTTGATGGCTTGTGACCATCCATCTTCCTCTTGATCACATTCCAGAATTTTTCAAAGGGGTTCAGGCCTGGAGACTGGGCTGGCCATGACAAGGTCTTGATCTGGTG
>VUQI01005220.1:13409-29383 GCA_015106735.1 Paratilapia polleni
TGGGCCGAAGGTTTTTTTTTTTTTTTTTTAATCTATTTGTTGATATTATCCTGTTAACTATGTTTATTGTTTAGTAAAATGCAGTAGTAGCTTAGTATAAACAACAGTTACCTAATAGGTCAATAAGCCATATCTTGTTAGGCTTCAATAAGTCAAGATTTGGTTATACAAATAGTCTTTCAGGATTAGTTAAAGTGCTGGAAAACACAGAATACACTGAAAAGATTATCCAGTAGAAACCTGGTATGATATTATTGTTAACCATATTTACCCTGGTATCAAGTTTGGTAACATCCATTAATTATATCGTACCAGGTCATGCATGACAGCGTGCGTCTGTGCAGTGACAGAGGTCAGGTCTTGGCCACCTATCCTGCAGAAAAACTAGCCTTCAGTGCCTGTTGTCCTGACGACCGGCGGTTCTTCGGACTGGTCACAATGCAAGCCACAGACGACCACAACGATCGACACTTCAGTATTGGACAAGATGAAGAGGGGAGTTTGAGAACTTCCTGTCATGTGTTCATTGTGGACCCAGAGCTCTGTCACCACCAGGTGCAAATCACAATTATGAATCAGAATTAAAATGTGAAAAAAAATATCTATAGAAAACTATATGATATTCTTTATAGCATATGTAATATTAGAAATTAGTTATTACTTTTTGTTTTTTGTTGTTTTATTTGTTATTTAATTGATAAGGACTGGAAATGTTGAACAGAACAAATGCAGAGTCCAAGTGCTCAATAAGTTACTCATATACTAAATCTGGGGAACCTTTGGGTTATTTCTTCTGGTGTGAGTAATGCTAATCAGTCAAAGATTTATTAGCAGCTGCTTTTTCCGTATTACATTGCATTGCCTGTCAAGCTGATGGTGACCATTGCTTCCTTAGGTCCATCTGGGTGTTGCCAGGAGGTTTGGCTTTGAGTGTACTCCTGACCCAGACACAGGAGGCTGCTTGGAATTCCCACCCAGTTCTCAGCCTCTCCTTCAGTTTGTTTCTGTCCTCTACCGGGACATGGGAGACAACATTGAAGGGGTTCGTGCCCGTGCTTTCCATGACCCAGACAATGACGCCCAGCAGAACCACAGCACCAGCAGCAACAGTGATAGTGGGATTGGCAACTTTTTACCAGAGGAGAAGAGCAACAGAGTGCTTTTAGTTGACCTTGGAGGTCCTCCAAATCACAACCACATCTCTGGGCCACGCCACTGGGACAGCCCACCTTCATCCCAGCAAGCTTGGAGCCCCACCCTAGGAGTAGCAGCCTCACATCCACCTCCTCCTCCAACGCTGAGAAATGGCCACTATCGTAATGATCCTCACCTGGCTGACCTCCCTCAACCTCTCCCCCTGCCTCACCCTGATGTACCTGTCAGGCATTCAAGAGGGGTCAACCCACACCACTACTCATCAGGGAAGCGGGGTGGAGCTGTTGGGGGAGGAGAATGGAGAGGGGCTGGAGGAGCAGTAGGGGTGGAACCGCAGCGGTGGCTACCAGTCCATGTGCTGAGAGACTGGCGTCAGCAGCACCACCACAGCCACCTTCAGGGCCTGAGCAGCGATCAGGAATCCTACGCCGAATCCACTGACGGGTGGTCATCTGCCAACTGCAGCACCCTGCCCCCACCGATGAATAAGATCCCGGCGGACCGCTACCGCGCTCCGCTGGCGCCTGGAGACCACCTGCCACCACCTGGAGGAAGCCAACCTCCACCTCCGTCACATCCCCACACCCACCGGCTGGCTGTTCAGAAAGATGAGTGGGCTAAGAAGTTATTTGGTGCAGGAGATAGGGAGCGAACTGCAGCAGAGAGAAACGAAAGGGAGAAGAAACGAGGAGGAAATGCCAAGGAGGGAGAGAAAAAGGTATGTTTTAGCAAAGTTATAGAAGTATTCCGATTAATAAAACTCTGGTTAAACAGTCTTAGTTCTGAAAGTATATTCATTTTATTCACATAAGCAAATGTGTCATATAACTTTCACTGAAATGCTATGCTGTGCCAGTTTGTAGTTTTTGGGAGAGTTGTGTTAAAAATGACCGTGAGATGAGAAGCCCAGGAAGCAGGTAGCATCCCCCATTGCACATCTCTGTGTGGAAATTTACTCCGAGTAGAGTCTGTCCAAGACTTCAGTTTATTAAGGCTATAAATCCATGTGTGCTTCTTCTTCTCAAGGCCTAGAATTTCACTCATTCAGTACTTGAAGTTCAATTTCATGCAGATACAAAACTTTTCACTTGTTTTGAAAGTTACCAAGAACCATGTCCACCCTATCTAAACATCCCTGTAAAACACTGAATAATGTGAGCACCCCATCTGGCTCTCTCCCTAGACTCCATACAAGTGGATTGATAAGTTATTTATCCTCACTGCTCCAGTATCAGATCATGTATTATGCACTAGCCAGACATCTGCCTTCACCTGAAAACCACCTGTTTTCCACTCTAATGAGACTCGGTGTAACAACAGAGCAGTTTTGGTGAAGTAATGTGTGTAGTACCCTCTTCTATTTATTTGATATAGTTTTAAATATAGCCTGGTTGCATTATTGTACAAGAATGCATTTCCTGATTTATTGAGATATAAAGTACAGTAGTAGGAGATGGGTTGGCTGTTGTTTTCATACTACAAAAACAAGGAAATGCAAAGAGGAAAAGGTACAGTGCTTTATATCCAGCCTGTCTAGATTCCACCAGCATTAATCATTCTGTAGCCTATATGCAGAAAGGCTCATGCAGAATCCTTACACGTATGTAGCGAACAGCTGCATTGTCTTTGTCTACATGTACATATTAGAAAGGTACGGAGGATAGTTGTTTTGATACTGAAGGAGGCTGGTGCTTCTCCCAGCAAACCTCTTGGAGGACAGTGTTCCAGGGACCCTAGGGGACAATCAGAGGAAGTGTTTAGAAGGTCAGGGGCAGGGCAGAGACTGACAGTGACGGGAAGGTGGATGTGAACCATGTCCTCAGACTGGAGAAACAGAGCTTTGGAGGCTGTGGTGGTCATGGTAAGTCATGATAATGTGTAGGCAAGAAAAAAACTCCAGATTCAGTTGTGTCACTCTTGTGACTCTTTGTTATTTTCATATGCTAGTTTTGTCTACAGTGTGCAGATATTATTGCTGACTTGTTAACTATTGCATGCAAGATATCAAGGCATTAACATTAATTGCCTGTTAATGTTTGACACATGGTGGCACTGTTTCACTACCAAAACCTCTGTAGACCTTGTCCACTCTCATAATTGTGCACAGGAAACTGTTTCACCATAAAACAATCTTTCTTCTTTTTAAAACCTCACTTCACTTTTGATAAAAATGTGTGTACCTGAAGTTCATCAGTGATTATGGTCTACTCAATAGCAGAAATAAAAAAAACAACCTCAATTTTCAATTCAATTCAATTCAATTCAATTTTATTTATATAGCACCAAATCACAACAACAGTCACCTCAAGGCGCTTTATATATTAGGGTAAAGACCCTACGATATTAGGGTTAATTTGTTAATTTGTGTTGGATTGTTAGATACAGAAACAAGCAGTTGAATCTTGATAAATGTGAGCTAGTGAGTGTAAGAGATTTGTCCATTAAGGTAGAAAAGGACTGAAAAATTGCAGTCGATTTGCCATTTACTGTAATTCCTAAACAAAACTTTTATTTTGGCATGTTTTAGGTATTTGTTTAGCTTAAATTATACTGGTTTATGTTGTTATTGTTTTTACAGGAAATATATAGATGTTTTTGCTTTTGTTTTTTATGTTGATAGCGGTACTGTTGTGAACATGAAGTGTATCTGTGTTTATGTATGAGCGTGTGTATGAGGGAGAGGGGGCGTCAAGATCAGCTGTGCAGATAAGAGCTGTGAGTTTTCCACTAAAATTTTGTCTTTTCAAATTCTTTGAAAAGGCTCTGGTGCAGCCACGCCCAAAACAACCCCAGCACCAGTGAGTCAGATCGACATTTGATCATTTCCCTTTCAAACTAAATCTCAGCTTCTCCTAAAATCCCCTTTTTTTCTTTAAGCTCTCTTGCCATTGCAAGTGAAACTCATTTTAAATTGACTGGGTTACACAGAGGTCATGTGAGAATGATTGTGTCTACACATGTTACTGAGTGTTCAAATCTGCATTATCTGACATACAGACACACACAGAAGTGACTCAGTATCCAGGCAACACCACTGGTCATCGCATGATGAAATGCAGAGGAGACCTGCTCCTAACCAGCCAGTCAGATTCTACCTGTGTTTAAAGCCTGTCAGCATTGGCTAATTAGTTATTTGTCAACTCGGGTCCATTGATTATGTGCTTTCTTTTATAATACGAGATTAGACAGATGCAATTTGTGAGAGAAGAGAAAGAAGACAGAATATGGTTGTTCTCTAAAGATAAAATAACAATTGTTAAATGGTTTATGTAGACTTGTGAAGGCAACACAGGACTCATTTCCTCTCCTGTTTTATAGGACTCAGAGTGGTTATTGTCTAATGGCTTTGGATAATAAATCTTGATGACCCTGATGTGCTTAGGCAGCAGTTTGTGGTGTGACAGCTGGGCTATTTTAACTTTATTCCATTAATTAGTAGGTTTCTATTGCTGTACCCTTACATAAATTATACATTTTTGAGTATTTTTAGTATATTCAAATATTAGATGGAAATACACTTGGTAGACATGACAATGAAATGTGCTACAGTCAACCGCCAAAGCACATCATACTACAGTTGCTGTTTGTGTGTTCATGTGTGTTTCTGTATTATCTCTGTGGTTGTGCATTTGACTCAAATACTATCTGGTGTTGCAGGCAAAATCACAGGACTGTACATGCCTGCGTGTAACATGTGGAATGTAACATTTAGGTGGAGAAAAAAAAACATGTAGAACAGACACGCATGTGTAACAGAGAAAATCTGTTTTCAAAGCTGCATGGTGTAGGAATGAATGAAGAATGCAGTGACATTTAGCCATTCGGTTTTCTATAACAATTGTCCCACCAAATGACACACACAGACACCGCTGGGGTTCTTAAATTTTCGATGACTGAGTGCCAATTTAAGGAGCCAAAAAGCACTTTTCATCAGTGTTTGTAATATGTCAGTTCAGAATATGGTGTTTTATGTTGGTAATGCTAATTTTTGTGTTGGTTTATAGTTAAACCATTAGTGAGGCGTCAGCTCATTAGGGAGCTCATTTAGTCTATTATGATGTTTGGAACAAAAGAGCTGAAATTAATGATAAATTCTCACTGGACTGCTATACCATATAAACATGAACTATGAATGAATGAAATTTACAGTGGTGCATCATTTCGTTGTTGCTGTACTGGGCCACATGAAGTGTTACCAAGACCACACTTTCAGAACCCTGGCCTTTGGATATAAGAAATAGTGGCATGTTGTTTTTTTTTTTTTTTATGTATGTGCTGTTTATTTATTTTTTGTATTTATTTTAGATCTTTTATTGTTACGGGCAGTCATGAGAGACAGGAAATATAGAAAGAAAGCGCAGGGGAATGAGATGCAGTAAATGGTCCAACCAGCTGCGATCTGACCTTGAAACTTGCTGCTCAGGCCATTAGTGCCCATGTGGTATACACCCTACCCACTTACTTCTCAGGTCACCCCATCTAAAGCCTGTCACTAAGAACCTGTTTAGTTTGGGCAGTGTAAGTTTGGACAATAAAAATAATCTAATCTAATATTATTAGCCAAGGGAATGTTTCCTATAACCTGTAGATAAAGTGGCATTATATCCCTTTTATTATATTTAAGTCCTTAGCTAGACCAAAATCTAAAAAACTGCAGCTCCATCTCAGGCTTCCCTCCAGATCCAATCATTTTTAATCAGTTGAGTCAACAGCAGTGTTTGATGTTCATACAGATGCATTCACTTCTCTACTATTATAGCTGGGAGCTTACCCATATGTACTGAATTATATAAGTATATAGTAGTGAAAATCACATTTGGAGATAGTGGAACCCAAGTTGTTTCGTTTTAGCTACAATTTACAGGTACAATTTACAGAGAACAGCTATAAAGATAGGTTCCCTGAATGTGTGGATGTGTGTTTGTGTTCACAATGTTGCTGTGAAGAAAGCATATATTGTCCAAACAATGTGAGTGAGTGACTTCAATTATTTGTCACAGGAAACTAAAGCCCTAAACTAAAGTTAGAATTAGGTTTATGTTAGGTTAGGGTTAAGATGAGGGCTTGGTGCTTAGCTGTGGGGTAAGAGGCTTGGGAATGCATTAATATCAGTGAATCTCCTTTCAAAGGTAGCCAAACAAATGTGTGTGTGTGTGTGGGCCCCTTCCCTACACACAGAGCGGAGCAGGCAGCAGTCACTGTAGGTGAAAGAGTGATAACAGAGACCAGCTTTTAGCAAAAATATGAGAATCGCACATGCATACAACCTCACACTCTGTGCTGCACTTATCCCCAGCAATACCCCTGCCAAGTTTGAAGTGGATCTAATAAACAGTTAGATAGGTGAGATAGGCCAAGAACAGACGGACATACATAAGAGATTTCTTCGGTTAGTAAGATGTCTATTATATACGTGTGAACTGAAGGTGTGTATCTTTTGTCTCTTCAGGGTAGTCGTTTCCGAGGTCTGACCATGGGATTCCCACCCCTCCAGCAGCGCTCCTCAGCTAGGCGCTCCTTTGGACGCTCCAAACGTCTCAGCTTGGCCCGCTCCCTGGATGACCTTGAGGTAGCGTGTGTGTGTGTATGTATGTGTGTGTGTGTGTGTGTGTGTGTGTGTGTGTGTATATATGTATATATACATATATACACACACACATATATATATATGTATATATATGTATATATATATATGTGTGTGTGTATATATATATGCGTGTGTGTATGTGTGTGTGTATATATATATATATATATATTTACACCAGCACAAGTGTAACAACAAGTGTTGAGCATTATTCCAGTGCTCAGGCTCAGCCTTGAGCCTCAGGTGTGGCTTCTATCTCTAATAAGAGTAGCTCATGCACACCATACATCCTCACATGACACATCAAGCCCTCTTCTCACGTCACCATGGCAACATACATACAGTAATGGACAGAGCCATCTTTTCTACAGACATGTATTTATTAATTTTATGTAATACAAAGAGACATTGGTACATTTTAAGAAGACATAAAACAGACACATTAACATAGCCTCCTTCCTCCTCCCCAAGAGGCAAAATGGAGCATGGTTCCAACATTACCTTACATTAAAAAAAATACTTTGCAATAGAGGGATGCATCGTAGAAATAGGAGTTACATCAGGAATGCCTAGGTATGTATCACTTATAAGTTTCCAAAGCTTCCCCGAGTTCCCCAAGGAATGTAAGTAAGGGGTCCCAAACCTCATAAAATTTTGCTGATTTCTTTCTTGTTGTATATGTTAATCTACATATTGAGCTGACAGCTCTGTTAGCCAGCAGCTATCAGAAGAGTTCTTTACATTCTTCCAACAGAGAGAAATCAGGTTTCTCTTCTGTCAAGGGACAAGTTAATGATTTTCTTTCCTTTGTTTCTTAAATATAATCTGTTTACATATTCAGAATACAAAGCTAAGGGCAACGAGGGGCTGGAGAACTAGAGAGATATTTTTAAACTTCTTTCAATAATTTTTGTATCTAGAGCTATCTTATAGAAAGAGCCAAAAGCAGCACTGCTAGGCTGTTGCAGGAATTAGCCTTTTGCTCTCCTTTTAGCTTCAAGAAATGACCTAGTATCCAGTCATTTGAGAGCCATGAGTTTTGCCTAACAATATGTCTATTTAGTTCTACTTTACAGCTTTTAATAAAGAGAAAATCAGCAATGGCTATTTTGGTGCTCAGACAGGAAAGATACAAAGACTTTTATTATTGTTTGTATTAGGTTGTATTTGTGTGAATTAAGGTGGGATTTTATTATGACATTCCATTTTTGTAAGCTATTTTATAATAATAAAACTCTGCTAGTGATAATACTGTAAAAGGGAAAATAATGAGTGTTTTTCTGAGTGTTGCTGTCATCATGATTTGTCTGTATGCGTGTGTATGTGAAGGTTGCCAAGACCACAGGAGAGTCCCAATGTCTCGACCAAAATTCATAACAGTAGCTTTGGTTCTGAGATATAGATCAGAGGAAAGCTTAATGTTTCCGCCGTTTAGTGGTGACTGGGGCACCGTGGGAGCAGATAAGCAAATCCCACACTGTTGCATCAGTGATGCTAGTTTTTTTAATATACATTTTTGGCATTTTTCCCTTTATTGGACAGCACAGTAGATAGCAACAGGAAGCATGGGAGAACGAGAAAAGAAGACTGGGAGTTAAATACCACAGAGGTCCCGGGCCTGGAGTTAAGCTGGAGGAGTTGTATTTTAAACAGAGAGACCGTTATTTAGCTAAATTGAAGCTACTGTGTGTAGTTTTTATGAGAAAAATCTTGTGAATGAATCAAATTCCTCAAAGTGAAAATCTATTAGTAGACACTTGGTGCCTCAAATTAACTTCACACATTCCATTATTGTTCAGTTTCAGTTCAAACTATATTTATTTTGTATTCATAATGGAAAGCTCAAATTTCATCTTCAGGAACTTGACACCATACTAGAGAACGCATTACGATATAAAACTATACAGAATCAAGTGGAAGCAGTGTAGAATTTCTGCACACTTGAATTGGCCACTATTGTATGAGTTTCACAGGGGTAGATGTCCCATTGCCAGAGCATCCAATGGCAGGGTTTCTCTCTTCTTTTTTCTTCTTCACCCCTCCATCCTCCCACTCTCTCTATTCCACCTTTTTCTTCCGGTCGTTAGGCCTTTTTCTCTTGCTGCACATGCAGTAATGTCCACAAACAGAGAGAGCTTTGTGTTGTGTTGAGGGGGAAGGAGAGAGAGAGAGACTGGAGTGTGTGTGTGTATATGTGTGTTTGTGTGGTGACGATGGTGGTGGGTAATGGGGGTTCTAAGTGTTAGCCTGCACTTCTAATGAGCTCTGATGAGCAACAAGCTGACATTCCCCTCGTTAGTGTGGCCTCAACACAAAAGCGCACACACTGTATAGACACGCATACACACACAAACACATACACAGACAGGACAGATACACACATGCAGGAAAAGCTGTGCATGAAAATACACAAACAAATGCCAACTCTAAGTCAGTTACACACAGGCACATCGATACACACATACACACCCAACTGTCAGCAATCTTGTTAGCTGTGTTGTTCAAGCTACTCCAGCCTCTTTCAGACTGTGCGTGAGCAGGCATGTTTATTCATAATAGTATATGTGTATGTCAGCCAGAGTTTGAGGCTTGCTGCATATTCCTCTGCCAAGGCAGAAATATGTTTTTACTAATGCCATTTGTTTGTCTGTTTGCTTGCCAGTACAGAATATCATTAAACTTGGCGGAGAGGTGGACAAAAGACAAACTTATAAAATTTTGCTGCAGCTGCGGATCACCTACTTTAAAACTGAGAGACGTGGGATTGGCATTGGTGGAGGCCTGCTGTCTCCGAGACAGATCTGATTGTAGAGCCTAACCATTACACAGTCACACAGTACCCACACACACATTTCAAACATGCCTTGACAGCAGTAAAAGAAAGGAAGTCAGGTTGCACACATGTTATCTCCTTCAGCTGTGTGTCTGGATCCTGGTTGGATTTTATTTGTCCATTTAACGTTTGCCATTTTTGTACACACACATGCTGATGTGTTAAATAGTACACACAGAACTTTGTTTCAAAGTACTAATGTTTAAAACCACAGAGAGCTATTTTAGAGACCATCACCAAAAAAAGAGCTACCTAACATCCAGCCAACTGAATCAACCATTTCAAAGGAGACTGATGCACAAACACATCATTCTCAGGTGGTCCTGGAAGTTTGAAATCTGAACTGTACTGAATTGATCTTAAATTGCAACAGTCACAAGAAATCATTCAGGACAAATGAATAAACACGGCTACCAAACAATTCTCACAATAGGCTGTTTTTCCAGTGACCTGAAACTTAGTGATAGCTGGAAGAAGGTGAAATTTCTCTCCACTGTAGCTCCAGTTTTGGTCTTAGAGACAAGTCCAACAAGATCTCTGTAGCACAAAAACAGACAATGTTCTCATTATGCTTTGGAAAACTAGTTAAATGTAAGAACTGGCTTTGTAGGTGTAAGGTGGTGCATTTTCTCAGCGACAACATTTTAAATCATTTTGATGCTTCCAAATGACAAGTGACAAGTATACATCACTTTACCACAGCACAGTATTGACTTTTTTTATTTGTTTTCGACTGTTTGGACTGAGAACCTGTTACTTCAGCATTCTTCTGCTTTAATTACAAACATTCATTAAAAAAATGGGTAGGGGGTGGTTTAATTTAGGGGTTAATAAGCAGTATAAGCTGTATAAGGATTATCATTGCTGTAAAGTCTTCGTTGTTTAATTTATAGCTGAAATAATTAATCAGTAGGAAAATAATCACCTACTATTTTAATTATAGACATGGTAATTTAAGTGGAAATTTTGCTCTTTCAAAATGGTTAAATTTGTACTAAAAATACTAATGTGCAAAGAGCAAAACCATTCCCCATTATTTACAGAAAACTATTAACATTTGGAGGGGATTTTCTTACATGCCCTATGAACAGGTTAAATTATTAAAATGACCCAAAGTAATTCAAGCTCCATTTTCTGGCTTTACAAATTATTTACATTTACTATTGGGCTAAGCTTTTATGATAAAACACATATGTTTGTTAGTTACTTTAATTTATCATCCTTTTGAAAGTTATTTATGTGTCTGTGGCATCTGTCAGATCAATGCAAAAAAAAAAAAAAGACAGTTACCGATATTTATTAAAAACAAAATGGTCCATAATAACAGCATCAACAATGTCACAATCGATCAAAGTGAAGACTAAGAAGTGACCTGCATTTGTTTAACTGAGTT
This sequence comes from Paratilapia polleni, assembly GCA_015106735.1. Classification (NCBI taxonomy): domain Eukaryota; kingdom Metazoa; phylum Chordata; class Actinopteri; order Cichliformes; family Cichlidae; genus Paratilapia; species Paratilapia polleni. The sequence goes on from VUQI01005220.1 coordinate 24,375, forward strand.
ATGCTGGAAGGTACAGTATGGATCCCTGGGCGCTGGATGTCTGTAAAGGCAGTACTCTGAATACTTGTCCTGAATGTAATAACTCATATTCACTATAGAGGGGCTAAAATGAATCACTGAGGATTGACAAACAAACCCAAACATCTAAGAGACAGATTACAAAAGAAATGTTTAAATTCAAGCTTCAGAAACACTGGAATATCAATACTGCAACCAGCATTTTTCATTAGACTTTCCTGCCTTTTTTCATTCCCACTACTTTCAAACTCCACACCCTGTTTGTAATGCAAGTTATCTGTTGAAACAAGCCTCAACCCTGGTGACACTTTAGGGTTATTATGTCACATTTTGGAAAGCTTTCATTATACCCTCAGAATACATTATACAACAGGTTTTATAAGGTGAGTGTAACTAACCCAGGAGTTGGCAACATTTGCTAACATTTACTACTAACAAAAAAAGCCATCTTTGAGAAATGTTTGACCCAAAAAAAAATTCTGCATGGAGCCGCAAAACATCCAGTCATGTGGAAAAGAAAGTTTTCACAGGACTCCATGCAGTCCTGTGAAAAACTAAGTCCACCCCATGATTTAGTAGCTTGTAGAGCTCCCTTCAGCACCAACAACTTAAAGTAATTGTTTTTCACATCTTTGTGGAGGAATGTTGGCCCACTCTTCTTTACAATGTTGCTTCAGTTTTTTTAGGTTTATGGGCATTTGTTTATGTACAGCTCTCTTAAGGTCCTGCCACAGCATTTCAGTCGAGTTGAGGTCTGGACTTGGACTGGACCACTGCAACACCTTGATTCTTTTCTTTTTCAGCCATTCTGTTTTAGATTTGCTGGTGTGCTTGGGATCATTGTCCTGTTGCATGCCCCAATTTTGGCCAAGCTTTAGCTGTCATTGGTATGAAGTATTTGTCCTGATATGCTGTGTTTTGTTTTCGCCAAATGTGGCACTGTGCATTATGGCCAAACATCTCCATTTTAGTCTCCTCTGTCCAAAGGACATTGTTCCAGAGGTCTTGTGGGTTGTTCAGATGCAACTTTGCAAACCTAAGCTCTGCTGCCATGTTCTTTTTTAAGAGAAGAGGGCTTCTGACAACCCTTCCAAACAAGCCATACTTGTTCAGTCTTTTTCTAATTGTAATGAATTAGAAAATGAACTTTAACATTTAACTTGCTAACTCAGACCTGTAGACTCTGTGATGTTGCTCTTGGGTTTTTTGCAGTTTCTCTCAGCATTATCTTCACCCTCTGGGGCAAGTGGAGGAAGGGCAGGAGGGGTAACTGTGTGGGGGAGAGGGTGTTAGGGCGAGCACCTTCACTATTTGTCAAGGCATGTTGAGGAATGCAGCTACATTTTAACCTCTGTCATACACAGCCTAATCATTGCTACAGATAGCAGTCATAGCTATCAGCTGAATGGAGAGATCATTGCAAAACCCCTTTCTCCATGTTTTGCTTGTTTTGCCCTCCCCTCCACCATCATGAATGTCAGTTTACTCTCCACACTCCAGATATGCATGGGGCATACTAAGCAGATGACAGAAGAGCACAATGTGTGGTAACACATTCATCCCAACACTGATTTTATGTGTGGGTGTGTTCCTTAATGGCAAGGGGTCTCCCTCTGCAGCCGTGCCTACGCAGTCGTCTCAAGTGTGTGTATGTGTGTGCCTCTCTGCCCACAGCAGTGTGGGTGGAATAGAAATTATACAAGGGTGGGTGCAAAAGCAGGGACAGAGGAGGGGGAGAGCATTGAGGCAGGGCAAGGGAGACTATAGAGAGGGAAGAGGAGGAGGAGGGGGGATAAGAGAGAGAACCAGAGGGACGGGGAATCTAGCGACGGCGACATTCTGTAGCGTTTTGGACATTTCAAAGCCATCAGGCTTTGCCTCTTGCTCCCTCTGCGCGCACACGCACATTCAACAGCTGATGACGATGTGCACTGAGGGGAGCTCTCACATGCAGCGCTGAGGATTACTTGTCTCTTCCTACATGGAGCAGCAAACTTCAAGCGTGGATTCTGAAACGACCGGTGATCCTGTGAGTAAATGAGCTGCGTGTGTTTGTGGGCGAATTTATGTGTGTATTATGCGAGCGTGTGTGTGTGATGCAGCCTATATTTCATCCCGTTGACGACTCTCTTGCTTTTGTCACATATAGCATCAGAGCTATGTTACACAGTCTTAACTGTTTTATAACAGTACTGGTGGGGCAGATGCTTAAAGCTCAGTTAAAAATACAAATGGATGTTTATGTGAGTTTGAGCTCTAAAATTATATCTTTCGTTGCTGACTGTGACGAAAGGCCACACCAAACTTCCTGTTTAGTGTCACTTCTGTCTTTTTATGGGCACTATCGGATTGTGCCAGCCATTCAAAACATATTTATTTAAGTTAAAATGAATTCATTGCACTCAAACTTTAGTTGTGAAGGCTCCCTCTGGAATGATGGATCATGTGATCATGTGCAACCCAATCATCAGGCTCTTTTTGGCTCTGTTGGGTTAAAGGAAAACCTGTTGATTCTTTGCTTTAGTCCATTTGATCCGTTCATCTAATTGGTATTTTAAAGCAATTTTTAAAAAATTTCATACTGTGTTGCAAAAACAATGCAATAATTAACTTTTATGCTAAACGTATAGATGAAAATATGGCAGTGGCACTTTGTGCAGGTAGGTTATGTTGTCGATGATTATGTAGTCTAACAGATCAGTGGTTGTGTATGAGTGTATGTACACATATGAAGTTTTTTGTGAGGGAGTTTTGACACTGTGGTAGAAAGCAGCACAGGACATAATTTCACTAAACACACTAGTGAGAAAAGACCAGCCTGCCAGGCCTCTGACCCGACACACACACACACATATACACAGACACACACAAACAGGCATAAAAAACTCATTCATATTCCAAAGAAAGTGAATAAGAACACAATCAGACACCCAGAGATAAGAACCTGCACACACATTTCTTCTTCTATGTGTGTATGTGTATTCTCAATGTGAATGTGTGTGTTGTTCCTCGTGATATCCCCTGAGAGCAGAGTGTGTTGGGGAAGGCAAATCAGATGATGAGACGATGAGACAAGATCAACACTGCTCCTGTACATGAAACACCACAGGAGGCCAGCAGTCACGTTAGACGCAGCTCCACTTTCAAATAAACACAACTGCTTCTTTTTTATCTTCATCAAGTGCCAGATACAGTTTACCACATCAGCACAATCAAACTGTGTCATGTGATAAGTCAGTTGGTAGACTGTGTTTTGGTAACTTAAATTGTCTCAAAGTGCCGATAAAATTATAGAAAAAAACTGGTTTGACACTGTACTTTTTAGTTCTGTTAAGCAAGTGTTTCAGCCTGTGAATGAGGCTCTACTTTTAACAGCTGTTTCTCTCCACCTGTTTTTACTTTTTACAGTCATTATAATTCAAACAACAAGTACCAAAATGTTTCATCTTAAAAAGAGATCTGAAAGTCACCAGTTTCAAGTGTGAGTTTTCAAAGGAAACATTAGGCAGTTTACAAAAGGAACAGATGCACAGTTAATGGTGCGTCAAGTACAAATACCGCACAGATGTCTTATAAAGCATATCCTCTATTTTTTACTTTGTGCCTTTAATTAGATTTAACCAGATTTATTTCCACTATAGCTAATAATCCTCACAGTCATTATTCATTATTAGCTAATTCGCTTCCACACATTGATCACTGGTTCTGAGATTGACACCAAATATGAGTTCTCTCTCTCAAAAAAAAAAGATCTCTTCACTGTCTTAACCAAGTGGCAACAGCAGGGGGCAATGTTGGGTTATTGTGTGCAGTGCATATGGGGAAAAAAACTGACAGATGCCAAACTAAACCCTGATTCTTTTGACAGAGATGGTTTGTAACTGAACTAATACTCACTTACAAAACCATCTTACCTGTTTCTGATTGAATCCTGCTTTGCGTTTGTTGTCACTTTAATGAGCTCTTGTTTAAGATATTATATTTTGTCAGAGCTTCACATTTTTGGCAGCATTTCTCTTTATATCTGGTTAACCCTTCGGCAATATTGGACTAACTTTCTGGTTATTTTATCTGTCCATATTTTCTGGCCTAAATTTCAATGTGTGTGTGTGTGAGAGAGTGTGTGTGTGTGTGTGTTTTTAACAAAAGAAAAACGTATTTTATGCTATTCACAATCTACAAAGACTAAAAGAGGTCACCACTTAGACAGGTGACAGAAAAGAGACTTGAAAGTAATGCTAATTGCAGTTTATATACGTCCTCAAATGTACTTCTTTGCACATTTTAATTATACCTTGTTAGTTATATGTATTTCAACAGTGTAAATGCATATAAGCTTAAAACTGTGTTAACAAAGTGCTATTTTACTCAAGAAGCACAAAAATGTAAAATTACTTTGTAATAACTTTTAACATGCTTGTGTATGAGACAAGCATGTGTCTGTCTGTGGAAGAGACTATTCCCGTTTTATGTTGAACTGCCATCAGAAAGATCATGGTTAACGTACATACACACAAAGGAAAACGCTAAGCCACAGGAATCCGGCTAAAGAGAGGAGTGAGAGTGGTACATTTCTCTGCCTAACTTCTTCCTTGGTCTTTTGTTCTTTTTGCCTCTGCTCTCTTTTCTTTTATCACCAGGATGTGGATGTAGCCAACCTAAACTTTGTCATATCCCTCTTATCCTGTGTGGCGCCCTGCCACCTATCTCTTCTCCTCTGTTGAGAGATTTGTTTGAGCTGAGTTTGAGTGCAGGTTATTTATCATTACTCATGGTTCTTCCTGGTTTTCAAAGATGTACGACTGACCAGTGAGGTGTTTCTCAGAAAGCATTGCTAGGATTTAATCAGTGGCTTTACTAGTTTTTGTGGTGCTTTTGATAGAATCAGCTGAACCAGGCAAACTTGAAAGTTTTAAAAATTTGACTTCCACTGGGCAGTCTCCTTTAGCACTAAAAGCTCTGGTAATTAGTGCTTGGCAGCACCTTCAGCC
>VUQI01005222.1:7841-25007 GCA_015106735.1 Paratilapia polleni
CTTTTATGAAGACCACTAAGTGAAGATAGCTTTAAGCAAATCACTTTCTGTCATCATAAATGAGTATTACCTGGTTTGGTGCTGCTGGCATTGTTTTCCAGGACTTCTATAACTTTTTTGCAGATCCACATATGGATTCAGGTTTTATCTAAATACTTCTGGTTGCTAAGAGACTGTCGGTGTGGCTTAAAAACCTCTATGCTGAAGTGCATAAAGCCTCATACAGTGAGTGCATGTTAGCTTTTATCACTGCTGTTACCATTGTGCTAAGACCTTTTAGTACACATACCCACTACAACTCAATCTCTGCTCCTTTTCTTCCCAGAACGAGGTGGTCCTTCCCCCTTCTACTTCTACTGATAGTAAGAGACAGGTGAAAATTAACAGCCATGAGTATGTAACACCCCCAACTGCCCACCCGCCACTATTGCAGCACAGACGGGGTCAGATTAACTGGCTGTGAAGCCATCGATCGCATGCCAACACAAACAGCAGTGACAGTATTATAGATGTGGGGGGCTGACCCAGGGGAGGAGGATTTGGATGGTTGATTCTGAGAAATGACTGGCTTACTGAATGAGACGTGGCTGACGCAGAAGCAGTTAAAGAGATAACGAGGCCTGGGGCTGGACATAGCAGGAAAAAAAAAAAGGGGGGGAAAGGAGCAGATTTTTCACCTTCTCTTACCAAAAGGGAGAAAGTCTGCTGAAGGAAGAAGACAGAACTTCCCATAACTCCTAATGTCCACAAATAGCAGCATAACTGAGACAGGGAGCTGCCACCAGTTTGTTTCCATGCCTACATATGTCCTTCCCTTTGGGAATGTCCACAGGAAGCAATAATTCATAAAGAAGAGTAAGTGCTTTTTTATTTAGTTTTAATGTGTGCATCCCAGACACAGAAACCTGCACACAATATTACCTTAAAGGTTCTCTGTGTAACCACTGTAAAACATGCAGCCATTAAATAAACCAGTCAGCAATATACTTCTTGTGTTTGCATGCAGTACATGCTCACACTCTATTAGCAGGGTAACATAAACATAAACCAGAAGAAAGCCAAATAAATGTCCTTCCATGAGTTAAAAGCCCTGCTGTTGCCCTGATGTAAAGAGTTTTGCACCGACTCCAGTCACCTTCACGTTTGGCTTCACTAGATAAAACAGGCTTTCTTCTGGCTAATGCTAATCATCTGTGGTATAACTCATCATGATGACCCTAACCCTAACCCTATGCTATCACCATCCTTATTCGTGCTTTTTATTTTTCTGACTTCCAGTGAAATTCAGAATAGGCAGAATATTTGCGGTTATATTAAATAAACTTTGGAACAGCTTTCCTCAGCCCAGCAGGTCAGCTCAATCAGTGTGTATGAAAGTATGTACAGTATGTATGAGCAAATGGATGACCATATTTTCGACTGTGTTTGTATGTACTATACGGACACTTCTCTAATGTATGTTTTATCCAAACTTTATACACTTTGTAAGTGCGTATTTTAAAAGGTGTTATACAAATAAAGTTATTATCAATATTATTGGTAATAGTAGTAGTAGTATCATCAGTAAATGTAATTTTTCTTTTTAAAAATTGTTTTAGCAAGTCTTGGCTGTCAGAGGGAAAAAAAAAAAACTCATCCTAACTGGGTTAGGGTTGGGGTTGTTATCGATGATGACTAATGCTAGCTTACCTGCTAACCTAAATAATTTGCTAGTCAATGTAGCAGCTAGCTGGCTAAAGGCCCTTTCACATAGGATGTGGCATGTACTGTGCTAACTGCTAGCTTCAGGCATGGCCCAAAATTTGTGTTGCGCTGGCCACTGCGCTCTGCCTGTATGTTATTTTTTTACACCCGTTCATTACGGGCGCCCGCTCTAGTACACCTGGCATGCCCAGGATTGTTTAAACAGTAAAGTAGCTTGTAACAGTAAAGTAGCAGCAAGGTTTACTGTAGCAGTGTTTAGCTACTACAGTAAAAATAGCTAAACACTGCTTTTCTCCCTAGGTCCCTATGAACACGTAAACTTGCGTCATGAAATTCCTTGATCTCGGACACGAAGAGAATCAACTTTTCTTCCATGTTTTCATTCACTGTGTGGTTGAACTTAGCAGGTTTGGTTTCTGTAGGCTTTGTTTCTATGGGTCTCACAAATCCATGTCTCAGTGCGCCGCGGACAGCGGCACACGCGAGTGCTCCCCACCGGCGTGCTTGCACAAGAATTGGTTTCAGAGTGCAGCATAGTGCATGCTGCGTCCTATGTGAAAGGGCCTTAACCCTGACTTTCTTCCTCTATCACATTTAGCTCTTTTGTGGAATCTGTGTTGCGCTGGGAGCCAGTAGTTTGTTGTCATTAATGATTAGCAAACTCATTTGGCTAATATTAGCTATTGTTGCTCACTGTTGATAAGGCAATAATAGAGAGAATATAAATGCCACCTTTGGATTTCTACAGGAAACCTATCCCGCATCCTTCACATGATGGGAAATAAAGGAACTTCAGGAAGCCAATAGGTTTTCTTGCTATACTGGAGAGAATGCTTGAAAAATGTGCAACTTTTATTCACTCTTTTTAAGGGACAAAGTGAGATCTTTGCTGTATATCATTCTCCTTCTTTCTTTCTCCGTATTCTATTCTGACTGTCAAATAAAGGTAGAAGAATATCTAAAAAAGCTTCATGTTAAAGCTACATAAAGTCCATACTAAATAAATTCAAATAAAACAATTAACTGCATTGAAAACAACAGATGAAACAGAATCCCCACCCTCACCTTTATATGCATGTCCACTCAGTGATGCTGGAAAGACTGAAGAAATCACAGGTTCCTGTACAAGCACAGCCTGTACAAGGCCCACTGGAGTGGTTGTGGAGGCATAAGATGGGACTGTAGAAGGGGGTCCACAGACATTATCTTTCTCTCTAGTCCCTGGTGTGAGCACCACCAGCCCCTGAGCTTGGCAGTCTGTGTGATTTCTGCACTGCGCTGCACTCGAGTCCACATCTGAAAAAGTCCCCTCGGCGCACAGTTTACAGACCACATCCTTTTTCTCACTGCCCTGCTTTTTTACCCTCTTGCCTGGAGGGCACAGTGAGTGGGGCTTACACACTGCACCACCATCCACTGACAAGAAGGTATTGGGTGGGCATGTGCAGATGCGGTCCTGGGTGGCCGTGCAAGGCGCTTTCTCAATAAAGCCAGCTGGGCAAGGATCCCTGCAACGATGACACTGCTCAACACCGTTCTCGCCCCTCGTGAAAGTGCCTTTAGGGCAGGGGCTGCACTCCCTCACAGCTGTTGGAGAGCAGTGGACGGAGACATAGGTGCCGGCCGGGCACTTGTCGCAGACCAGCTGGGTGCCCGAGTCTCGGTCAGTGTGCTGATAGTGACGTGGAGAAAGGATGGGCCGGTCATCTGGACTGGATGTGGTCAAAACCCGGGCTGAGATATCAGCCACCACTGTACATAAGAGCTGAGAGGAAAAGAGAAGGCAGCCATTAGGGACAGTGCCAAAATGTTACAAATTTTTAAAGATAACCTAGTTTGAAATTTTATGCAACAAGGCAGACTGTCAACCCCTGGAGGCCGCTGCATTCATGACACTCCAGTGAAGTGCTTAAAGCAAAAACCACAGACTGACTCTTTGAATTCTTAGAGCAGGGGTCAATGATTTCAGGTTCACACATGAGGTAGTTTTGTCAGCACTGTCCACTGAAGGATGGGGTGTGGGGTAACTTAGTTTTACATGAGCCATAAAGACAGAGGCTTTAATCTCTTAACATCCACCAGGTCACTGGCCTCCCTTTTCATGCCGTCTACACCTTTTCATAGAACTTTCACCTGTTTGGAACACCCAAATTTAAAAGCTTTTAATATAAAAACGTAATTGCCAAAATATATGGGACTTCATTTGAAATCTAACATCTAGTTTATAAAAATTTGCCTGTTGAGCATGTGGTTAGAACAAAACACCACCTTAACACTAACCCTAGACAGGTCACCAATAACACTGTGGCTGTTCAGAGGTTAACCCTCTGAGGTCTAAGTCGGTGACGATCCCAACCCTAGCCCCAAACTCTAACCCTAACCCTATGTTTTGGAGACAAGCAAAAAGTACTTTTTTAGAAAAAAAAATGTAAATAAATTTTGTGTGTCAGTTAGACTGACTTTCTTTGTCCTCTGATTGCAGGACCTGGGAGAAGGACAGAAGGACCAAAATAACATGACTCCTGTTGATAAAATACTACATGTACTTTAACATCAGGTCTGTACATAGACAAAGTCACAAATTAGAACTAAAGAGTGAAATCATCAAATTTAAAATTTGTATTCCGAGTGTGTAACACTTATTCATTCAGGTAAGTCAGTACCATTTTCCAGTTTATCATTGCCCTTTTAGGTATTAAATATCCCCCACCGGGCAGGGAGGACATGAGTTTAATGTGTGTCAGGTTACACGGATACACAATGTATGAAGCACCCCTGATGGCACAAGAAAATGAAGGAAGAAATTTTTTTTTTTTTTTAGGATCCTATTAAATCAAGTCTAATTTCACTGAGTCACTCCACTGACTCATCGTGCCCCTCTCAACTTGAGCATCCAATGGTGAACATTCATTTATACCCACAGCTGAGAATTTAACTGATACGTGACGGGGGGGGCTTTTCTCTTGTTTTTCTTCCCCCAGGCTCCCCTCTCACCTCTGCTGGGAACCCGACAGCTCACTGGGTTTAGGGGAATAACCCACACATGTCTAGTGTTACTCATTTACGCATGCACAAGCTGAGTCATGTCAGAGTAACAATATCCGGCAATGCCAGAGAGCGGACTTTACCATTCTCTACTTTTAAAGAACTAGTTTCGTTTAACTCTTATTAGCTGCTTTAAATGAACCAAGCATAAGGATATTTGGGTAGCTATCACATCAACCTCTTAACCCTGTAAGGTCTAAGTCATCATCCGTGATGACTGTAACCCTAACCCTATGATATCTGAATACACATATCTATTTTTTTTTTTTGTCATCCAAAGTCTTGGCAAAGTAATCATTCTAACTGACATGGATCAAAAAAATGTTACAATTTTTTTTTTCCAAAAAAGTCCTTTTTTTTTGCTTTAATCCAAATGAAAAGAGTTAGAGTTAGTGTTGGGGTCATAACTGGTGATGACTTTGACCTCAGGGGGGTAACAGCCACCAGGTTGCCAGCAAACCTTCTAGACATAGGATTGTGCCTAGTTTAGGCTCGCTGCTGTCGCCCTCACAAACAGCAGGGTGCGGCAAAAGTGGTGACACAACTACTGGCGCATGCCTTGCTTTGGTGTCATTTCGGTCGCGCACCACTCAATTTTTGTAACGTGGCACACACGAAGACTCGCCTCCTCAACAAGGTGTGCTATAGTGGCGCCCCTATCGCCATTTCAATGGCACATCAGTACAGGAGGTCAGAAATTCCCAGATTATACAAAGAGCGATGCTGCACCTGTTTGAAAAGACTTTCTGGAGATGATTGAAAAAAAAACAAAAAAAAACTCCACGATCGCTTTTCTTGCCGTTTCGAATTCCTCTACTCTTACACCAGCAAGGCTTTTGCGGAGTGGCGACACCTATCATTGTGGAGAAGACTGCAGCAGTCCAGCGCGCCCTCAAGCACCAGTATAAACAGTGACAGGACTGTGGCAACATCACAGCTGGCACACGACACAACCAACACAGTGACCATAAACTTTAGGTTGCGATTTAGCCACACAATAAACGAGCATACTGTCAGAATCTGAAAGATATTAGTTTTAGAACTAATCACTCAAACTGACATGCATTAAAAACTATTTGCACTGCTTTTTTTTGCTTTTCTCCAAAACATAGTGTTGGGTTAGGGTTTGGAGCTAGGGCCGGGGTCGTCACCGATGACGACTTAGACGTTAGAGGAAGGTTTGGGGGGGAGGGGGTTTCCTACAGTGTCAAACCAGCCGTCATCATGGACAGCTAACCGGACGTGTCGGATACCCCACACCCTCCTGTAGTGGAGTAAGACATCTAAACTGAAAGCAGTTTAGATTCATGTTGCATCTAACTGTAGTAGTTCAGCCCCCATGACCCCTAGTCAGGTCATCCCATTCAGTCATCCATCCATGTGATTTGACATGCTGTTTAGACGGACAATAAACCCTGCTCAACACCTCGGCCCGTCTTCCTATGTATGCCTGGCACGGCAAAAACTTTGATCCTGGGTCAACTTCACTCTCACACAGTGAGCAGTGAAGCAGACACAGCGAACACACTGTAAAATGTAACTATCATGTACGCAAAGTATGTGTATCACTGCAGCCTGGAGAAGAAAACTAAGTGACTTCATGAAGGATTAGCTGCTATTGTGTCACAACAGAAAAAAAAAAGAGAGGCAGGGAGGAGAAGGATTAGGAAAAGTGCTGACACACGGTGGGAGACAGACAAACACAGACAAGGATGGAGACAGAACAGGCTAAATGTGGATCTGCTGGCAAAAATGTGTGTTTAAGGGTGTTCTCCCCTGTAGAATGTGTGTGTATGCAGAACAAACAGGGCTGGTGGGTTTGAAGTGATGCACTGAGGGGAAAATTTAGCTGATGACGCATGTGAATGTTTCTCAACTATGAGTATAGAGCCAAATCTTCCACTGAATCAAAAGCAAATCAGTTCAGAGTCATACCAATGTGGTAGCAGTTGGGAGGGCATAAACTGACCACACAGATATGCTTTGATGTATGGAAAATTACTTGTAGGGATACAAAAAAGAAACTTCCCACAAACTACTTGCAACAGTCAGAGGAAGAAAAACAATTTCTATGATTAGTGCTAATAAGGATAAAGCTGTCCATTCTTCCACTGCTCTGTTGCCCTTTCACCACAACACCCATTTGCTTCTTTGTGTTCATTCCAAGAACCTCATCCATAAACATCAGAGCATGTTCTCGACATGCTGCTCATAACTCACTTGCGTCAGTAATGTCAATGCATTCATTGACATCAACGTTCAAAGTGAAAACGCCCGCAGTGACCATAACATTCAGCTCGTTACCGGACACAATGGATGGTTCCCTGCCGTGGCTCCTACAGCTTGTTTGTAGAATTTGATTATTGAAACCGCATGCATCAGGACATTACCATAATTATGTGTATCAGTCAATGCCAGTACTGAACAAGAACTGTCTGAAGTTTTCTCTGTCACTTCACTAGCCATGGTGTAGATGTTGTTATGCTGGAAAAAGCAGTAAAAATAAACCAGGTATCTCCATTTGGGCAAACACTGATAAAAAAAAAAAAAAAGATCCCTGTGTGCCTTGAAGGTGCTTGGGATAACATTAGCACAGGCATCACAAGCAACATCGCTGGAAAAAGACCAGTTTTCAGCCAGTTAAGCTAGCTGTTTAACATTAAGCTAGCTCTTATCTTATTAGCCTACTGTTGCCATTAGCCATTTTAAACAAATAAAATCAACTCTAAAGAGCTCAACTATAATGAATTTATAAAAAAAAGTAATAAAAACTAAACAGCAAAATGTTATGACTTAACACTGTTTTACCCATTTAACAGGTACACTTCCACATATATTCACTGGTTATGCTAGGCTAAATCTTTCATTGTTGCATGTGAAAAGGGGTAATGATGATTCTATACTTTTTGTTCATGCTGGAACATAAAACATATACTCTTCAGTATCTCTCTATTTCTCTTTCCCTGGTAATGTCATGGAATTCGCTATGTAGTCTGTGACATTAATAGCCAGTCACAGTCATAGACAGCATAAATGATGGAATTAGCTTCCAGGTCTAAAAAGTGAAGCCAACACAGAAGCATTAAGTTCATTTTATAACCTTTGGTCATTCTAAGTGTCAGAAAGGAGGATTACGGTTTACACCCAGACAATGACGGTAAAATGCTCATCTCCAGGTTTCAAAATGGGACTTCACTAACCAGTGGGTGACCTTACAGTGGTTACATCCATCTTTTATCTTATCTATGGTCACAGCCACTGGATTTAGTAACTTTTTTGGAGGAAACCCTGTAAAGACTACCTGAACACCAAAGAAATAAAGTCATCCAACATAAGCCAAAACTGTCTGTATCAGAATTAGTTTTAGTGCCTACATTTTCCCCATTATACAGAGTACTGCACAATGTGCTGAGGTCATAGCACTGGAGCGATGAGTCAGTGTGTAAGCAAACAAGGCTAGCTAGCTTCCACTTTCCATAAAGAATACAAACTTTAAAACAGAATGGGTCCTACCAAGCGCTAAACCTTCAATAAGTCAGCTAAAAGATATCATTCATTACATCCTTCTGTTTGGAATAACCCATGTAGGCATTTACACAATGACTTATAACAGCATTTTAATTTAAAAAGGATAGACAAAGTCCATGTTAGATGGCAGTTGGGGAGCAGGTGGCAAAAACACATCCAAGTTTCAAACGAGAGGCTTGACTTCATGTCTCATCTGGGAACACTTTACTTTCTGTGTCACACATTGTTTGGTTAGGTTTAGGCACAAAAGCTATGTGGTTAAGGTGAGAAGAAGATCACTCAAAGGCTAGGTTGCCATGTACCTTCACAGGCAGTTCTATGGGCAGGTACAGTAGCCTACAGTGCACCTGCAAATCTCACAATGTTCATGCTATCAAGCATTCAATTGCCTCCCTCATTGAAGTTAGCTTTCATGAGGGAAGTAATTCTTTAGACCACTGTCCGTTAACTAAATTAATAAAGGGATGAAATGTGTCAGAAAATATTTCATAAGGCTTAGCAGTAAAATCCACATTAAAGTCGTCCATCTGATCTTAGTAGTTTAGCAACAGTGTTACCAAGAAACCCCTCCCCTACATCACTTTCCACACAGCTCTTTAATTATTAATCTTTTCTTTTCTTTTCAAAGCCGTGTCTGTATTGAAGTCACACCCATTTAATGTCATTAAATGCACTTGTGATTTATGCAAGTCTGGTAATATTTAACAGTAAATAAAGCTGTGGAGGACATTTTGATGTTTAAAGCCGATGAAAAGGCAGAACAGCTCCTGGAATGTGAAAACAGAGAAAGAGAACTCTTCACTGAGCAGATTTTATTCTGTGCGTTCCTCTCTGGCTCGTGATAAAGCTGTTCAGGGAGCAGACTGACCTCACGACCCCGCTCTGTCTGCAGCTACGGTTTTAAGCCAGTGAAGATAATTACTGCAACGGCTGCTAGTCAGTATGTCGGGGAAGCAGCGAGTAAGCTAACTAACAGCAAAACACATGCTCACATTTGGTTGTGTGTGTCTCTGCTCAACAGTGTTTTTTTCTTCTCTTTTTTTAAAATCAGCCTTCTTTTTGCATTTAAGATATAAGAAAATGAAACTGGCAACAAAGACACACTGGAGCAGGAGAGGAAACAAAGTGCAGTAATGGCACTTTGTTAGTGCATACAGACACTGTCTGGAGACTCTACACTGCTACCTCTGCAGATCATCAATGCATGAATCAATTTCTGTCTTTGTGCTGCCAGCCATCCTCTTATTATGCCAACTTTCTCTCTCTTTCCACTCTGCTCATAAACTACATCGTCTGCCTGGTGCACAGGCCAGGCAGCCAATCAGAGAGTCAGACATAAAGTGATGGGACAAGAGCTGGGCTATCGTATCTGTGCTCTCTTCCAGCTCCCTAAGCACTGCAGTCCCTGCCTCTGCGGACTTTACTGTTGGCCTTGCAGTCTCCTCAGGTTCCAGCACCTAACTGGTACATGCAGCAAAGAGGGAAACCCTCGCTAGATTTCAGCATTACCAGTTGACTTAAATCTTAATTTACAGCTGCTTCACTTATTCCCAGTGTAGAGCTAAAGGTACAAACCACCAACTTTACAATACGAAGTTCCGCTTACTAGTCATAACCAGGAGCAATTGTGGGATTTGTTTAAAGGGGTGGCACAGGGGGGGAATTAGGGCGTTTTCACACCTGCAGTGTTTAGTCAGTTTAAATCAAATTCTGGTTCGTTTTCCCCTTTGGTGCGGTTCATTTGTGCAGATGTGAACACGGTAATCGCACTTGGGTGCGGACCAAAAGAACCGCACCGAGACCCTTTGGAGGAGGTGGTCTCGGTCCGGTTCCAAACAAACTCCAGAGCAGTTTGTTTATGGTGTGAACGCAATCCAACCTCGGTCCAACCCAACTGCCAGGTGTACGCTGCAGGTTTGCGCTAAACGCCTTCCCGTAGCCAGGCATGCTTTGCATTCTGGGATGTGGCAGGGTACCATAGATGTGCAGAGTACACAAACTGTCAGTACGGTCTGCAACTAGCTGTAAAATGAATGCAGATTCTCCATGTTATCCACTTGGCCAGAACATAGCGCCTGTATTTTCCTGTATTTACTTTTGTTGCTCCCGCCCCAGACACATCTGACCAATAAGCGGACTGAACGTTGGTTTGTAGTGACGCATTTTGGCTCGCTTGGAGTTTTCTGTGTGTGAAAAGAAACCAAACGACGGGGGGAAAAAGCTACAAGTTTACAAACTCGTCAACCGAGTCGGACCAGAGTAAATGAACTATAGGTGTATGTCTGCCACCGGAGGAGCTCTGCAAAGCCTCCCCCTGGTGATGTCATACAGATGTCCTCAGCGTTTCTTTACGCTCTGAGACTACAAATTAACAGAAACAGAGATACAAGTTCTCAAACATGAGCAGACAAGTTCTTGCAAATGTGGCAAATAATATAGAACAAATACGCATATCTCACATTACCCAAAAATCCATTGTTTATTGCAATTAAAATCAAATCTAATGGATATATTTTTATAGTATTATAGTATTTTAAACCTTTAAGAACACAGTGTTGTTTTTCTAAGATGACAGTGTCACATCTCATAATATATTATTGTATTTAGTGAATGCTGCAATTCAATCTGTAGTTTGAAGCTAACTTGCAATTCTTATAAAATCAGTCAGGATCTGTTTATGTATAGCTGGTGCTCCCTGATCCTAAAGAATAACAGCTGGATCCGTTGGTAGAAACGGTGGAGGGAATCCCAGGGGACATTTAGCTGATGTGAGTCTGTGACTCACAGATAGAGTAAAGAACAGAGGACAGAGGGAAAGATCTGAGGGTGGAGTCGTCGGTCAGGAAGCTCATGTTTACACCACAGAGGCAACAATGTGGCATCACTGCACCACCAATGCAGAGCAGGCTCCCGTTGATCACACCCACCCACCACACACACAGTCACTTTAAGGAAACACAACTATCAAGCCGACTTTGTGACTCCCTAAGCAGAAAACCCGTAATTCTACCTCCAACAGCAGCTACTGTGTAGGCCACCCAGTGACACACCCGGCTCACACTCTGCTCAGAAGCATCCGAGCAGAGTGGGAGCTGATAGGTCAGACCTTTTTCAGGAGACAGACGGCTGAATCAGAGCCACCTCTTTTTACTTCCCTGTTGTTTGCTGTAAGCATGAAGTGGTCAGTTGTCTGACCATTTCTGGCATGTGATGAACATCCACGGCTGGACGTGCAACTCATCACATGGTAGTTGTTTTGAATGGCACAGAAACCACATCATCTTTGAAAGAGTGTTTGGAAAAGACAGAGCCTGCTATAAAAGTGAAGACATAACATAAAATTGTTTTTTTGTTGTTTTTTTTTAAAAGTAATTTGCTCTCAAACATTAGGAAAAAAGATTTCAGAAAAAAAAAATACATACTGGAATGCATTTAAAAGTAGTACCTGTAAGGTTTGCCAACTGATTTTGTTTGTTTTAATGCCATGAAAAGAGGGCGTAGAGTTTGAAAGATATGGGCATTTGCATTATGGGAATTGCTGAAGCTTCTCATGCTTCTATTTTAAACAATCTTCTATTTAATCAGCAGCTTTCAGTCAACAAGCGCCATGTTAGTGTAACACTGAAACACTGGAATTACCCTTTAAGATGGTTTTGCCATATCTTCATAGACTGTATAAAAAAAAGACGGTCATAGCCACCTAAGTCCCCACCCACATGTTTCACCAACGACATCAAATTGCATTAAGGTGGCTCATTGTCAGTTGATGTGACAAAAACTGAAAAATGACTAAGAGATTCTATGTGATGGGATGTGCTAAAGAACCCAGAACTAACTTTTCATAAACTTCCAAATTGAACTACTGAGCTTTCAGAATATTTATATTATAAGAAAATATTTAGAAAATGAGAGCGTAAAGTGGCAGTAAGATGTGAGGCACCATCAGCAGATAGAATGGGAACCTAACACTTAGCATTTTTCACTGCTGAGTCCAATATCTAAATGTCAAGTTTTACGCCAATATATTTTATATAGCATTTTGATAGTGTGCGACTTGTGTTATAGTGGAACGTGAATAATTCAGAAACCTGTGAGTAATGGTAGGTTTCTAAGTGCCATAGCTACCTACAGTAACTTGATAACACATAGCTAGCATTAGCTTTCAAACAGCTAAGTAGCCACAGGGTGCTAACATAACACATCTTCAACAGTAAAATCTAACATTTTAGCCAAAGCCATTCTGTAAGCATTTTGTGTGGGTACCATTTGACCTTTTGGCCATTGGCCGGTTTTTGTTTTTATTTTTAATTTATTTTTTTTCTTTTGTGGCCATATTCAGAAGAGATGTTAGAGCTGGGCAATTCTTATCTCATGGTAATGCTGACTAGCTAGCTTGTTTAACAATGTGTATTTCTGCTATAAAAAGCTGGGCACTTTAACATGGGAGTTTACAGACCAACACTTTTGGAGCCAGCGTCAAGTGGCCATTAGAGGAACTGCAGTTTGGGCACTTCGGTGTCGGTTTCATTTTTCAGCCCCAGAAGCTGACGGTTGCTTAGCATTCAGCAACCAGTGGTTGCTGCATCAGTACTCTTGGAACTGCTTTTGTGCAAAACAAACCCAAAAAAAGATTCCTATAAGAGCTTTCCTTTAACAATGAGAGTGCTGTGTTTGTTCAAAGTTTTACTGGATACTGGAAGTGTTTTGTGTGTACAGTTGTGGCCAAACGTTTTAGCAGTGGCACAAAGTTTGTTTTTCATGCACTTTGTCACTCCAGTTTTTATTAACATTATTTTATTTTTTTTTTACATCTTTCTATAATATGGTGAAGAACAATCACAAGGATTTCAAACACGTTTATTGGCAAATAAATAAAAATTTTGTTTTGGTAGTGGTGTCACTCCCAAAACCTTTGGCCATGACTGGAAATGCTTCTGTGAATGCTGCTGCAAAACAGCTGAGTCACAACTATTCATCCTAATATATTTCACAAAATCAATATACTACTTGATTTTGCAGTGCTGTACGCAGGACTTTTAATCAAGGCTTAAACATTTAGGCCGAAGTCAATACAGCAAGTGAGACCCATGACTGCACACAAAGGGCAAATGAACCCACTCACCTGAAACTTAATATGCACAACAGACAGAAGCACCTTTGAGTGTCTTTACATTTCCGACCAACAGCTGAAAGTACGCAGTTAACGTGCATAACACATCGCTACATCAACCCCGTCAGGTACAAGCTGTTTGTCTTCAAGACTTGTGATCTGAAGGCATCGTGGTAGCGCTGCACAAAGTGAGCACGTCCTGTGATGATTCTTGTGATTAATGCTAACAAACTTTACCACAGAACAGGAAACAGACTGAGGGTCTGTGAGGAGTTCAAGATGCCTCGAGCTCATAATTCTTTCAGAAATTCACTTGGTTTTAATAAATGGCTTCATTAACTGTACACGGTCAGTCATGACCGAAACAATCGAGCTACTGTTCAGGATGGCGTGCTTGCGTGTGTGTGTGTGTGCTTTGTGCGTGCGTGTTGGTAACCGTTACATAATAAGGTGTGTGCATACTGTGCACGGGTGGGATGTTTGTGGCAGACGACATTAGGCTGTAATTACTATCCAAATTAAAGTTACGCGCATAGGCAAACACGCATAGACAGACACACAAACAAACACACACGTGCGCACTCCCACATGCTCTTATTAACCAACACACACATTTACCCAGCACCTGTTGCCATGTGTCCTCGTGCCACCGGGAGAAGGAGACTCTGTTTGGATTCAGTCGCGCTGAACTTATCACTGACAATAGCCAGAGATGATTGTTTGTGTAGATGTTTGTTGAGTTTACTGCTAATGACTGAGGGATGGGAGCACTGCGGGATGAGCTCATTCTTTGTGAGAAGAGAACTTGCAAATATTGGTCTCTGAAGCTTTGGATTGTCTCCGTTTGAAAGTACTACGCCTTAGGAATATGTTGTGTTTGTGCAGTTGGAGTCTTTGTGCATTTGAGGGTAAACAGTAATGAAATATGCCATAGTTAGGGTCCGCATTCAGCAGTACAGGTGATTTTATGTCATTTAAAATGTATTAATCTTACAAATTAAATAGAAAATAGACAGAATACAGTCAGGGACTTAAGTGATTTAGGATTTTTATGTTGCTCTTCATTGATTCTACTGTCATATTAAACCACTAAACCTGGTTACTTTTTTACACTTAAAATAGCATCTCTGATGCATGCATAAAAGCAAATGCTAGTCTTGTAGTCTTTTAGTATGTCTCAATTTAGACTCTTCCATTAGTACACTATGTACACTACTACACATAATTTTTCTTCTACAGTTAAGATGGCAATTTAAAATGCATTAACACTAAAGAACAGCACAATACATATAATGTGCATTATTTAAAAAAAACAAAAAAAACATCTGCTCCTGCAGCTAGCCTCGTCATCATTGCTGACAACATCTCCTCCTCCTACTGGTGGAAAATTGTTTAGTGGTCTCTCCCGGCTGCATAGCCAAGATGGCGACCACTGAGCGCAAAAAGAGTCTTAAGGGTGACGAATTTTTTTAACTATTTGGCATCCCTAAAGGGAACATTTGCTAGTTTCTGAAACTCTTCTTCTTTAGCTCAAATGCAACCTAACCCTAACCCCATTTCGTCAGTCATTCTCTGGTGCCCTGATGGACGGATGGCAAGAAGTTAATTTAGACAATGCTTCAAAATAACTGCCCAGGCAAGTTTTGCAAGGCTCGCTACAAGAAGGACTGTGGTGATGAAATAATAATGGCTGGATTCCATGTAGAACAGAGCCATTGCTAGCTTTAATTTTAATGGGGTTAGTTAAAAAACTATATGTATAGCATCCATCAAATCTAATGAAAAAAAACACTTAAAAAGTTCAGTGAATTTTGACACAAAATGTTTTAAAAATCTTTTTCTTCCCCTGGAAGTTATATTTCTACCACCATCTTTGCTGACGTTCAGTTGTTTAAGTGCCGCTCTCTTAAATTGTCTCTGGTATCATACAAGTGTGCATTTCCCATTGGGCCATATTCACAGACAGTATAAAACGTAGACGTAGCTACTGTGACGTGTCCCTTTGTCGTGATGAGAAAGGGGCGGGTCTGACTGTGAAACGACTTATCAATCACAAGCTGTTAGCCAATGAGCTGATAATCCTCCTTTCTGAAACATACAATGACCAAAACTTATAAAGTGGAGTTTTTTTGTTTTGTTTTTTTAATCAGTATGACCTGAAATGAGAGCCTGAGCTCATAACTTTAGCAGACAAGCTTTTCCACAGGTCAAGTGAGAAAGCCGTTTTCCCACAGAGAAGTCTTTTTGCCACCACAGCTATCGCACCTTGGTGGCCATTAAATAGAATGCAGGTTTAAGGCACTTTGAGTTGGCTTCACTTTTCAGACCCTGAAGCTACATCTATAACATCTATATTTTATACTGTCTGTGGTCATATCTAAATATCTATTGTAAAAAAGGCCCAAAAGCTAAAAGTGAGATCCAAACCTAAGGTCCACATACCCGCCTCTTTAGACTTGTAATACCAAATTAACGACCAAACCCAGGACTTGAAGTTGTATCTGTGATTTATATCATCCATTACTGACTATTAGCCCGCTAGGCTAATGCAATACATTGCAGGACATTGCATTAGCCTAGCTAATGTCTGTCTCTGTTTTCCACTGGGCAACATGAAATGACAGACAGCTGGCATAGTCAAAGCACAGAGCTTTATGCAACAACTCAGACTAAACCTGACCTGACTTTTGCTGAGACTCTTCAGGTTTGGATCTGGTCGCAGAGCTTCAAGTTTTTATACAGATAACAAACAGACAGAAGGCAGCTGACAACTTCTGAGGTCCATTGTTGAGGGCGGCACGTGGACAGTCCACAGATCAGTTCTTATTGAGGTAATTAGATGACACAACATTACACAGACATAGAGCTTGCATAGAGTTGCAGCCATGTAGAAGTGGAAAGTATAAATTTAGC
This sequence comes from Paratilapia polleni, assembly GCA_015106735.1. Classification (NCBI taxonomy): domain Eukaryota; kingdom Metazoa; phylum Chordata; class Actinopteri; order Cichliformes; family Cichlidae; genus Paratilapia; species Paratilapia polleni. The sequence continues at coordinate 24,142 of VUQI01005222.1, forward strand.
TTTAGTTCTCCCAAGAGGATCAAAACCTTTGTAGTATACTGCAGTAAATGACAGCAGATGGTACTTCTTAATTGACAAAGTTTCTAATGGAGACGTTACGTTGTTATTAATCCCTGTGTCACGTCTGCATTATACACTGTAGTAAATCAGCAGTTTAAAGCTTTAAAACTGTTTGTCAAAGTGAAAATGTGACCTTAAACTCTTTTTTTTCCCCCAACATTCCATCATGAGAAAAGCCATTTTTGTTTAAATGATCACCATTATTCTGTCTGAATACTAAAATACACCAAACTCAAAGGTGTGAATTCCACAAAAGTGCCATGATGAAATAAGTCTGATATCTGCATAAAGCCCACAGAAACACTTCAGTCTTTGTTAGCGCAAGTCAACATGACCGGGAGGAGACAAAAGCAAACACTCATCTGACTGGAGGCTGGACTGTGAGAATGATGGCATTCTAACTATGTTAAACAGCATGAAAACGTCAAACCATCCATCCCTGACACTTAAGTTATGATAATAACATTTTCCTTTTTAAAATTAAAAACAGGTTGCAAAACAACCACTGAATGATTACATTTTTCCTTTGTTTACTTGAAGAAGTGTACCCTTTATTAGCTGTGACAAAGACTTATCAGTTTAAACTCCACTCACTGACATGTCAGTTGTTTGCAGTGCAACATGGGTAAACAATAGATCGCTGAGTACCCTTCCTTTCTCCATCCTTCCACTGGAGACTCTTTTGTGTAGTTCATCCACAGTGGAATACATGACACACTCCTGAGTTGTTAAATTTTGAGTTTTTTAAAAAAAAAAAAAAAAAAAAAAAAAATAACAAAAAAAAAAAAAAAAAAATGTAAGAAGAA
>VUQI01005225.1:0-16008 GCA_015106735.1 Paratilapia polleni
AGGACAACGGACAGCCCTCTCGTTCAGCTACAGTCATTGTTAACGTGGCGGTGGCCGACAGCTTCCCTGAAGTGCTGTCGGAGTTCACTGACTTTGCACACGACAAGGAGTACAACGACAACCTGACTTTTTACTTAGTCTTGGCTCTGGCTGTAGTTTCCTTCCTCTTCATCACCTGTTTAGTGGTTATTATATCAGTGAAAATCTACAGGTGGAGACAGTCTCGCATCCTGTATCACTCCAACCTCCCTGTCATTCCATATTATCCACCACGTTACTCAGACACTTTGGGGACAGGGACTCTGCCACATGTGTACAATTACGAGGTGTGCAGGACGACTGACTCCAGAAAGAGTGACTGTAAGTTCGGCGGAGCTGGTAGTCAGAACGTGTTGATAATGGACCCCAGTGTTACAGGAACGATGCAGCGGATACAGAGTGAAAAGAGCATCCTGGATGAACCAGACTCTCCTCTAGAGGTTTGTCATTTGAACTAATTGTTTTGATATGTCTGCATGCATTGTGGCACTATTTTGAGTGAATGTGAGTCAGACACCATTTCAGCACCTTGGACAGTGACAAATAGGGCACAGCTCCACAGTTTGTCTTTTAGTACGCGCCTCCTGCATATTTTTACAGACCCGTGGTAAATTATCTTTTCGCAATCTTTTTCCCTTTTTCTGGGACTGAATTACTATAATTTAATTTGCTTTACGATTTCGTTCAAGGAGGGAAAGTGATGTGTAAGTTTTCTGTCATCTAACCCACTTTCATTATATGTATGAAGAACTTTTCTTTTTTTACTGTTCGCCTCCTGTACTTTCACATTTTGAACTCATCGGGCCGCTGTTGCCCAGTGTGTCGAGTTTGTGAATTTCTTTTGTAACGCATCCCCTCAGTCATCATCCCGACATATTGCTGAAGCACAGACTCAGACATAGAACGCACGCTTAGGAGATCAGATCATATCCACGGGCAGCTCAAGACGGATTTCTGTTGGAAAGAGTGGATTAAACCATATTTATTTTATACTTTTTAATTTAAACTTGGCGGAATCTTACTCGTAAAACGGAATAAAACAACGTAGCCGTGGTGTGACAGCGGTATCGGACAGAACAATGAAACGGCAAGTACTGGTAATCTCCATTTTCTGCCTCAGTTATGTGGTCGGGCAGGTTAGCTACTCAATTCCAGAGGAAATGGCAAAAGGATCTTTGGTCGGCAATATAGCACAAGATTTAGGCTTAGATGTCAAACGGCTTAGGTCAGGTAAAGCTCGTCTCTACACCGGAGACAGTGCTCAGTACATCGAGCTGAACAGAGAAAGAGGAGTCCTCCTCATAAAAGAAAAAATAGATCGCGAAGCCCTCTGCAGACAGACAACGCCTTGCGCTTTACATTTTCAAATCACATTAGAGAGCCCGCTGGAATTATTCCCAGTTACAGTTGAAATTACCGATATTAATGATAATGCTCCAGTTTTCCAAAAGGAGGAGAGAGTGTTTGAAATAAGCGAGTCAGCAACCGTCGGCTCCAAGTTTATGCTAGAAAAAGCGATAGACCCAGATATTGGACTGAATGGGCTGCAGAGATACACTCTGAAGCCGAGTGACAATTTTATACTTAAATTACATTCCCAAAGCGATGGAAGCAAGAAAGTAGAAATGGTTTTACAAAAGCCGTTGGACAGAGAGAAACAAGAACATATATCTTTAGTTTTGACTGCGGAGGATGGAGGAGAGCCTCAAATGACAGGAACAATGAAAATTTATGTTACCATATTAGATGTAAACGACAATGCACCTGTTTTTAGTAAAAGTGTTTACAAAGCAAGTATTACAGAAAACTCTATAAAAGGAACACTTGTTACTAAGGTCACTGCTTCTGATGCAGACAAAGGCACCAATGGAGAGGTGACCTATGTGATCGGGAATAGCATGGATACAGTTTCAAAGTTATTTCACATTAACAGTGAAGGTGATGTGATATTAAATGGTCCAATTGACTACGAAATTGAAAAAAATTACAACATAGATATAGAAGCAATTGATCAAGGTGGACTCTCTGACTCAAGTAAACTAATAATCGATGTAATTGACGTTAATGACAATAACCCTGTTGTAAATATGATATCAACGTCTGGCTCAGTACCAGAGGATTCGGCCCACAAGACAGTAATAGCTTTAATGAGTGTAAATGACCCTGATTCTGAAACCAATGGGAAAGTCAATTGCGCAATAAATGAAAATATCCCGTTTGAAATTAAATTTTCATCTAATAATTTCTATAGCCTAGTAACAGACAGTGATTTAGACAGAGAGAGAGCCTCTGAGTATAATATCACTGTGACCTGCTCCGATGAGGGAGTGCCCTCCCTCTCCAGCAGCGTCACTCTCACCTTACAGATCTCAGATGTGAATGACAACGCGCCTGTCTTTGAGAGGAGCTCATATGAGGCCTACATTGTAGAAAACAACACACCAGGTCTCTCGATATTCACAGTGAAAGCCACAGACGCTGACTGGAACCAGAATGCTCGTGTTTCTTACATCCTGGAGGACTCCTCCGTTAACGGAGTCCCAGTCTCCTCATATGTGTCCGTTAGTGCTGATAGTGGAGTCATCCATGCTGTGCGCTCTTTTGACTTCGAGCAGATCAAAGATTTCCAGTTCCGCGTGAAAGCGCAGGATGGAGGCTCTCCTCCACTCAGCAGCAATGTAACTGTGAAAATAATGATCCAGGACCAGAACGACAACCCTCCTCAGGTTCTGTACCCAGTCCAGACTGGTGGCTCTCTGGTGGCTGAAATGGTGCCTCGTTCAGCAGATGTGGGCTATCTGGTGACTAAAGTGGTGGCTGTTGATGTGGACTCTGGACAGAATGCCTGGCTCTCCTATAAACTGCAGAAAGCCACAGACAGGGCGCTGTTTGAAGTGGGCTTACAGAATGGAGAAATAAGAACTATCCGCCAAGTCACTGATAAAGATGCTGTGAAACAAAGACTGACTGTTATAGTGGAGGACAACGGGCAGCCCTCTCGTTCAGCTACAGTCATTGTTAACGTGGCGGTGGCCGACAGCTTCCCTGAAGTGCTGTCGGAGTTCACTGACTTTACACACGACAAGGAGTACAATGACAACCTGACTTTTTACTTAGTCTTGGCTCTGGCTGTAGTTTCCTTCCTCTTCATCACCTGTTTAGTGGTTATTATATCAGTGAAAATCTACAGGTGGAGACGCGAGCGGTTGTTTTACAAATCCAGCGGGAATCTTCCTGTTATTCCATATTACCCGCCCCTTTATGCAGACGTAGGAGGCACCGGTACGCTGAAGCAGGGTTTCAGTTATGAGGTGTACGGTACTACTGACTCTCGGATGAGTGATATGAAGACCTCCCGACCCTTCAGTCAAAGCACTCTGAGTATTGACCACAGTTCTTCTAGGACAGTGCCAAGGCATAAAACAGAGTCAGAGAATATACCCACAGAGGTGAGATCACCACTTCCTGGAGTAGACCTTTTGATATAAGAACAGTATCAGAACTATCCAAACTATCCAAATAATGACTAGTTTGGATAGTTCTGATACCGTTCTTATATCAAAAGGTCTGTCTCAGTCCTTTCCGTGCCATATGGCTATAGACAGTTATTTGGGGATATAAAAACTAAACATTGTGCCACCTAGTAAGATGGTTTATAAAATGTGCATTTAAAACTATACTGAACACATTAGTGTATTGATCCCACCACACCTTACTATTTAGACAAGCATCAACAGTGGACTTTTTGACATGCACTTTCTTCACCCTTACACTCTAAAGGCCAAACAGATACTTTTCAGTTGTCTTGAAAATGCATCCATAATATTCCATGTACTTACTGCACACCCTCTGATACTGTTGCTGAATCATACTCATTATGAAGGCTGTACCTGTATTTACCCGTGTTGGGTTTTAACTGTGTCACATATCTTTTGTCTTTGCTTTATGACACTATACTCGTCTTACTGAATTAGCATTTTCACCTCATTCCTACTGTTTCCTCATCACATTAATTATTTGAATAATTTGTCACATACAAGGGCAGTTGTATGCCTCATCTTGCAGTGAAACCTGATGTTACATGCAGATGAAGCAAATGACTGTACTTTCCATCTTGAGACCCCATTCTGTTTTGAAAAATTGAAGTATAATGTAATGTATGCCTAGTACAGAAAGTCTTGTGATGGCCCTCAGTGTTTTGAGAAAAAAGCCATAATGAAAGAAAAATAATTCAGGGCTCATCCCTGCTAAAGCTTTGTTGCAGATTGCTCTCACAGAGGAACACACAACCACGCAGTGGACTACTTTTCAGTGACCTAGTTCCCTTCATAACACTTTGCAGCCATGGGTATTGGGCTGCACATACACAGAAAAGGAGTGAGGATGGAATTCCTCTTGAATATAACGAAATGAGTTCATTCAAATCACTAAGGAATGATATAATGTTTTTGATTAATGGTTTAAAATGTACTATAGGGGAAGAGGGAACAGTCACTATTTATTCTAGGGAGGTTGAGAACGAGGGAGAAAAACTGTGATGGAGAAGAAGAAAGAGGCAGCGGGGGAAGGGAAGAAGCACGTGGTAACCAGCACAGTCTCACCATCCTGTGTGCAGCATTTGTGTTAGTGAACCACAGCAGCCATTTTGGTCTGCAGCCCTCTTTGTCTGCTGTAATAAGGTGAAAATAGGAAAGTGTGAAACAATGATGTTGAGCTACATTTACTGACTGCGCTGTGAAGGACACAGACAGACTGAAATATGTCTTGATAGAAAATAAAGAAATAGAAAACAAGCAAAACCATATAGCCAGAGGTAAAGAAGTTATATAACAAATGACATGGGGATGTCAGTGATCAGGAAAGAGGCTGAATGTATTTGAACAGCAAATGCAATTACACAGGACAACTGACCTAGATTATATTGAAATCTATCAGTTCACTTAATCTGTAATTATTTTATTTAGCATCTTATAAACTGCCAGTAAGAGTTACACAGTAACAGACTAGATTTGCTTCTTCCCGCATGACCCTCTATCTGTGAGGTTATTTGCTTTGTGTGTGTGTGTGTGTGTGTGTGTGTGTGTGTGTGTGTGTGTGTGTGTGTGTGTGTGTGCGCACTGAATATGAAAGTCCTGTGCTGTGTTTCAAAGATCAGCTTGGCACAAATAACCCAGTCATTATTGTGATGCCTGTGGTGAGAAAAATAAGAAATTTCCCTTTTTTCCACATTTGGTGAAAATTAAACTTCTCTTGATGTGGGGCATTTAAATATTAGGTTAATGCATGAATGGTGACTTAATATTGACATGGTATGGTTAAGGATAGCAGTTGTGTTTGCTCCGTTTTGTCATGTTCCAGATGAAAGCAATGGATCTGTATTGTCTGGTGTCTGTGGGTGGTGCATGGCTGTTGTGTTTTGTTTTGTTTTTAACAGGAAAGCCTATATTATGGTCAGGGGGTGTACATGTGAAAATGCAAGTTCAAAAGCTTTAAGAACCCTCAGTTAATTGTGTTAACTCACATACCTGCTGGGAGCAGTCTGTCATTATTATTTCCCTACATCTGTGTCTGCTTTACCTGTTTTCAACTGTGTTTACATCATTATGCCTTTCCGGTTTATATTTTTTATGGACTACGATAAATTCTTTTGACCACATTGTCTACTTAGGGGTCAAAGCTCAAAGAAATGTCTTTGCAACCACTTAAATCATTCAACTTGTTTCATAACCCGTACTGGATCAGTATGTTCTTTTATCTTTCTTTTTTTTTTTAAGAACCCTACCTTGAAGCTGTCATCAGTCATTTTAAAACCTACACAAACCCCCAGTCATTACTTTGACAAACTTGTTACTGGCCATAAAACTTTAATCACATGCAGAAGCTCCTGGTTCCCACAGGTCTAAGTTGCTTCCAAGTGTCCTGGCTTCCTTGCCAAGCTGTCTGGTGAACAGCTGTATGCCCATGTTTATACCTGTGGGGGTTATCAACACATTGTGTGCTATGTTTGATGGTGAGGATGTATATATTTAATTCACTCACTATATTTTCATTTACAATATATGCCAGATATATGAGGTACTGGGGACTTTTAAGTGTGACATAATTCCCTTTGGACGGATAAACAGTTTAATATACTAAGCATGATATTAACAGAGGAAAAAAAAACATGTACATATCTCCAGTAAACAATACTCTCACTACCTGGTGTGTTCTGTCCCTCTGGGAGAGCTGATTTGTTGCTTTGTAGAAGTATGAACCTTTAAACTGTGCAGTATATGGCTAAGAAATTACAGAAAATCCTTTAAAAAGCAAGTATTATGGCATCCAACCTGAGAAATTACATATATATTTCTTTTGATCACTCAAATTTACTTAGTAAGTATAGTTAAAATGGTGTACAATTGTAGCTGAAACTGGATGGCTACTGTTCATCAGTTATTCTGTCTCTAGCACTCTTTCCTTTTCCTCCTGATCTGATTTTCTGCATCCTTCCCCTCCCCCTCTCCAGCTGCACCACTCTGCTGCAGAGGGGGGAAAAAAAGACACAGAGAGAAAGGGAGAGAAAGATTGCTCAATGTAGGACATTTTGTCCTGTCTATAAAAAGAAATCACAAGCCATTTGGTGTCATTTCATCTCTGTGTTGGCTGCCATGTTTGTGACAAGAGGAAACATCTCTTTTGTCCCACTTTTCTGCCATTTCCCAAGAGATTCCTTTTGCACCCAGCAGTCTATAAATGCATGCTTTATTTGACCATTTTATCAGTGTACATGTGCATGTGTGTGGGAGAGCATCATTTCTCATGTCCTCTGTTGCCGTCTTCATCCTCCATGTTGTTTTTCTATCTCCTTTCTTGCCATCCCTGCCAGCTTGCAGGAAGCAGGGTGGGATGCAAGCAAAGGAGGTGGGATGTGTTACCATAGCAACAAGCTGACTCACTGGCAGGACTGTACCATTTTTATGATGCCACAGGGGTTCAGCAGCAGATGCAGCCTCTGGTACTTGTTAGCTCTTTGGGTTTGTTGACAGTAGGAGGAAAGGAAACACCCCTGTTTTGGGCAAATAGGTGCAGTATCCTCAGACCTGGGGTGGCTGATGATGGAGAAAGGGGAGGGGGTGAGGGCTGTCATGGCTGTTTGTGATAGCTGTTCTAATCTGTACTGCCCTGTGTGATTTCTCATCCCCCTGTTTTGGCAAACTGTTGTCTATGATGTGTGTAATTCAGCTGAGAATGACCTATTTCTATTTAAATTTGCATGTGTGTGTGTTTATAAATAGAACAGCATTTTGGTATCTTTTTGTCGAGTCTTTTTGTCCTGGCTGGCCTGTTTTGTGTGAGCAGCACTGATCTTGTGTTTAAAACGTGTTTATGCGCCTGAAGGATGAGGTTATATTATGTACAGTTTCGTAATATTACTCTAATGAAAAGCAGTTGATGCTTTGCTTTGTCTTAGAAGCTTAAAGCTCTCACACTAAAGACACTCATCACACATGTCAGCTTTGACAAACATGGGGCCACAATGCAAAGAACCTCATTAATATGGCATGGATCTGTCTGGGCATCGCCTTGAGGCCCCCTGCTGTTGTCATGAGGGTAGTGGCAGTGTGTGCAGCAGTGCAGTATTTTGGTTGTTATTTATACACTGCTGGTGTCATTTGTTCCCTTTGACCTATTACCCCTCAGTAATGATCACATTGGTGTTCTGCTTTAGGCTAAAATGGGTGTATAGTATCAAAACATGCCTGTGCTTCTGTTTAAAGAAGTAGCTGATTGTGTAAGAAAACATAAACTGCTTAGTGAAATGTATATGTTGAAAATTGATATTTTTGGTAAAGCTGCCTGTAACAATGACTGCGTATTGTCATTATATATTTAACTGAGGTAGAGTTATTTCCTATTTTTATTACAACAATATCATCTATTTAATTTTTTATTTTTGTTAAAGAAAAACATTATTTTTAAGTTTGTATCTATAAATTTCCATCCTCTCTCTTTCTCTCTCATACACACATTGGATCTTATTATTATTTCATACCTCAGACTCTGTACCCTGGATTGACACATAATTTGTTCCAGTCTTTTATCATTTACGGTTATAGGCTCCTTAATGTTCAATACTTTTTGAAAATATGCTCTTATCTTTATAGTTTTTTAAGATGATACAGTGAAAACTAATATGATGCTTTGCATTTATTTGCTTATTTCTGTCTTTTTATTTTTGTTACTGTACATTCTGGTGAACATTTAATCTTATCATTATCTCTCTGGTCCATGGCTAGCATAGATACATGTGACGTTTTTCCCCACCATTTTAGAAATATAATAGTTTATGTGCACACACAGCAATTTAATGCCTGTCTAAATAAACAGAAGTTGCACACTCTTATTCACTACACATAACTGTAACCGTATTTGATAGAAATTACATACTCACGGCACAAAATTATCACTGTTTGTTGTGATGGTAAGTATGCTGGTTACTGTACTTTCCACAGCCAGACTCTGTATATGGACACAAGTCTAACTGTCATCCTTTCTCTCTTGTTTTTCTCTTTCATGTGTCCCCCCTTGTTGCTCTGCATGGTTCCTGTTTCCTTCCTCAATCCTGTTAAATCCTGACTCACCAAATAAGGTAAGAAATAGTTTTTATTTTTATTGTGCAGTATTGCCATCAAACACTTAAAGCAGTACAAATTTTTCTGATAATACAAGCCTGACAGAGTACTGATGCACTCACAAATGCACCTCATATTCTTGATTACATTAAAAAAAAACAACAAAAAAAACAGATTCAAACACAAAATGGAGCAATGACTTGTTTTGCTACAGTGTCCAAACACCACACAATGGCACTGAGTGAAGCAGCTAATCAGATTTTTCACAAGCAACACATCTGTTTACATACCTCACAGAACATTTACACTGATGACTGTTTCAATCAGGCATCCATGGATGTGGCTTTTGTTGATCACACGTGACAGTGTGAGTGGCTTAATGCATAAAACATGATTTGATTGTTGACTGGGGTGAAGCACCAAATTACGCTCTTCATAACACGGTAAATTGAGATTTATTCTGTAGATTAGTGAACAGTCAGCTCCATTATAGATTCCCTGTTTTAAAGGGTGCCAGAGTACTTTACATGTAAACAGGATATTTGTGTGAGTTGGACAGCTCTCCCTGCTAACAAGCTCATTTGGTTTAAGGAAAGTATTAGCAGGGAAGACCAGCTGTTAGAGTAACTCATGCCAAAATGAAGTTGCAGGTATTATACTGTCCAGTATCTTGGACTTTAGTCCCTGGATTGAGGCTCTGGACCATCAACCATTATATAAATAAAGTATTGATTAAATAAGATATGGCAATACAGTAGATTGATGAAGTACAGCACAAGTGACAGGAGAGAAAAATACCAACAATGTTAGATAATGTTAGCATATTAAGAAGACATCATAAGCCTACTTTCAGTATTCTATTACAAGAACATAACTCACACTTAGTCAGGGGATATTCAAATAAAGACCAATAAAGTACTGGATGTACTGGATGTTATTATTTCATGAGGTGTCTGTTGTTTATGTTGTATTACACAGATAGGTATGGCTTTTATGAAGTCTGCCTTCACTGATATAAATGGGTGGTCCAAAGTAACAGAAACATGTCACAGCATCACAAACTGTAGCCTCCAAAAGGACCATTAAGTTGACTCAACACCTGTGTAAAATTAATTCAAGGTGACAGTTTACAGTAATGGTATTTACGTGCATTAAAAAGCATTAATCAGTTCATGTAAGATCTCATAAACTATCTGAATCATTAATTAATAGTATTCTCATGCATGCCTTAATCCCAGAACAATGCAACATGTAAAGGATTTCAGTCGTGATTTGTGATTATTAATCATGTTCAAGTCTTCTTCATAGTCAGGTCTGCAGTTCATGGGATGGACAAAAAAAACTACATTTGTGTATTCATATAGAGTCCAGTTATTGTAATCATGATTAACTAAGCATAACTTCAGACCTGGTCTTGTTTTAAGACTGATAAATAACAAGCGATCAATGCTATCACCAACTTGAATATATTAGGCATTAATGGAATGTGTTGGCAATACTAAATAAGAATTTCTGCAAGATGCATAAAAACATACAGTATACTGTTTTGGCAAACACATAATCAACAAAGAGAAATGCCTTTGAAGAATGCACAGAAATATATTTTTTACTTTTGGTGAACTTTACTTTTTAATAACATAAAGATATCTGTACATCTGAAATTACTTGTTGAAAATGAAAATACCAAGGAGGCTAATGAATGGTATATAAAAAACTAAAACTATGTGTGAAGAAAATGTGTTAGTTAGGAAATAAAAATAAAAACTACTCTTAGGAAATAAAATTAAAACTAATTGAAACAATACTGTCGACTCACAAAACTAAAAAATACTGAAGAGATGTCTTTAGTTTTTGTCTTTTTGTCTAGTTTTTGTCTTTTGGTTGAAATTTGTAATCACAACCACCCTGATGAGGCTTTGATGCATGTGGGGTTTTTTTAGACTTGGGATGTCTACATGACTATGAGTCAACTGCCTTCGCAAATGTTGTTTTTTTCTTATAACACCTGTTCTGAACAGCTTAAATCTCTGTTAAATACTCTCTATATTATAATATTTCAAAACACTACAATTAAGACTGAAGCTACTGAAAACTGAACTGAAACTGAACATTATCTACCAGTAAAATGCAAACTGAAAGGAGCAACTTTGGAAACTAACTTAAACTAAATTCAATTCAAAACTAAAACTTAAAATAATAATAATAAAAAAGAAAACTAATTAGAAAATGCATAACTATGATAGCTCTGATGCTACAAATAAAACACCACTTTGTCTGATGGCATGAAAAAGTTATGCTTAGTTATATTATAATAGCAAATACTAACTGCTATTACTGCTCCACTTTTTTTGCCCATCCCATGGACTGCAGACTTGACTGTAAAGAGGACATGAGCCTGATGAATAACTCTTGAATCATGTTGATTAAAATCTTTTTTTTTCTCTTTTTCCTTACATTAAGGTTTAGTTAATTTATGCACATTCATAGTAGTTCATGAGATTTTGTGAAAAATGGTTGGAACATTTTCATGCATAATCTTATGTATAAATTCATAGTACCCTTACCATGATTTGTCACCACTTTCAATAATACCTGAACATTATAACCTTCATGGAGGTTGGCCTTATTGCAGGACTGTTGGTACAAATATATAAATATATATATATATATACATATAAGCTTTTTCCATAATGTAGGTCAACACTACGCAGCACAATTTAACCAACTTATGCATACTGTATGACTAGCAGAAACTGTTGGTAGTGTCTTGTTTTACCTTGTATTAAAGCCTATGTGTAATCCTCTTTCCCTAGTCTTTCATTGTCAGTTCAGTGCTAACTAAAACTATCCATTAACTCTATAATAATTTATATATCAAACAATGACTATATGAAGATGTGGGATGATGTTTGTATATTTCCATATTTTATGTGGTGACCATACAGGGGAGTACCTTGCTTCCCATCCTGTGTGTGTTATAGAAACTGATCAGCATTAGATCTGCACTGTGTACAGTAGTTCCACACCTGACCATGAACACATGAAATACAGGGATTAAAATTATTTTTTAAGAGTGAATGAAATATGTCTGTGCTTCCAGTTGTGTAAATCAGAATTCCGCTTTGGATGTATTTCTTGATACTTACAGATGTAAGCCTTGGAAATAACTTTATTTTACTGGCAGCAAAATACCAACCAAAATAATTTAGCTTTTACTGAACAAGCACTGGCTTCAGAATTATGCAGTTATCAAACATCTCTGAGCTTTACATTTCCCCCATGACTAGAAACCATAATATTAGGGTAGCATTTAATACTATATGTGCCCAGATGTTATAAATAAATGTCTAATCATACATTCTTGAGCTTATTATTTTACTTTTGTATCAACCATTATCTACATGTGTGTGTTTACAGCTGTAAAACATAAGGAGTTATGCTTCTGGTACAGTCTACTAGTGTTTATTGTTGTGTACTGTTGTAAAAAAAAAAAAAATAATAAAAAATAGCGAGAAGACTGAGGTTTTATTTTCCAGGCTGTCTTCAGTGAGAGCCTATTAGGCTGGCTGCCTCTTCAGCAGCATGCAGCAGCAGCAGTTGGCCGCCTGTGTGGCGCTGTCCACACTGGTGGTGCTGAAAGTAGCTCCACTGCTCTCCCCCTCCCTCTCCCTTGTCTTTCACACTGACTCTCCACATCTCCCTCTGTCGCCCACCTCTTTTTAAAGAATATGACTATTCCAAATAGTAGATTATTATTATTATCATTATTATTATTATTTCTTTTCATATCATTTTGTAGGTGTTTTAAATGGATTGACATACCATTACTGTAAAGTAATATAGGCGCTTTGAACAATATTTAATATTTATGGTTATATTTATTATTTATGCGCTTAATGTCTGTTCTCAGTAAATTAATAGTGCATAATTATTTTGCGTGGGTTTTATAATAAAATTATCTATGAAGCACATAAGTGTAGCATGAAGTGATCTGTCGTAAAATATGCTTAATATGTCAGCGAAATGAGTGCACACAGTGCTCGCTGTCTATCAGTGTTTGTGAGAGGGAGAGGAGAGGGCTGTGTATGTGTGTATAGAGAGCTAGAGAGAAACAGACTTCCTACGCCATCAGCACTCCCCCTCCCCTTTCATTTGCTCTACAGACCTCCATACGGGTATTTTACGTTGGCTGCCGTCAGAATTATTTCTCTGAGGCGTGAGAGTAATACTCTGTAGGCTGCACTGGCTTCCTCTGGCCACAGGAAGGCAACGAAGAGCCTTGTCTGCCACAAAGGCATGTGCATGCAGGCAGGTACATACAGGCAAGATGATTAACACAAATCATTATATACATGCGGGAGGATATATGAATTAATGCAAATCATTATATAAGTAATCTTGCAGTGATCATTCACTGAGTAGCTTAGAAGACACTGTACTTAGTCATCTGTTATCTACAGCTATTATTAATAATTATTGTATTATACAGTCTTAAGATTTATATATATATATATAGTCTACAAAAAGGCATTTTAAAAGCTGTTGCAGATGATGGATAGACGCTTTCGTGTGTAGTAACTAATGATATATGATAGGACATTTAATAATGGTATCTTGGATAGTTTTTCTGTGGCTGTTGCTTTTGCGTCACTGCTTTGGAGATGTTCAGTGATGCCGTGATTGGTGGAAAAAGATATACTGTTTCCACCAATGAAATCCAGAGCTGTACAAAGAGATCTACTCCGTCTCACCGAGTAGCATCACCCTCTTAACCGTTACAATGTTCTGCACTGGAGGGGGAGGGATGCATATGCAGACACAAAGCATGATTTTCACTGTTATATTTGAGGACGCATCTACATTGGATTATAAACCTTCCATACTTAATCGGTTGAAAAGTTGGGATTGGAGTGAAAAGATATGGGATATACTGAACGTGGAATAATGTGGAACAGATTACCGACATGGCAGGTGTTTTTATGGTGGCATCATTTCTTCCTTTTGTGGACTACAATAGACGGACAGACTCGCTACAGCATCCCAGAGGAACTGAAACGGGGCTCTGTGGTAGGAAATATAGCCAAAGATTTGGGTTTGGTTGTGTCGGAACTGAATCGGCGTAAATTGCGTATCACTTCGGAAGCTGGTAAGCAGTATTTTAGTGTGGACTTGGGGAAGGGAGAACTGGTGGTGACTAATAGGATAGATAGGGAGGACATGTGTGGGCAAAGACCGTCATGTTTATTGCCTTTGGAACTAGTTATAGATAACCCCCTACAGCTGCATAGAGTCGAAATTGAAATACAGGACACCAATGATAATGCTCCTAGTTTTTTCACTAAAGAAAAAGTGGTGAACATTGCAGAGCTGGTAAATCCAGGTGCGCGATTTCCTTTAGAAAGTGCACAGGATCCTGATGTCGGCGTTAATTCTGTACGTTCTTATATGCTAAGCAAAAATGACAATTTCAAACTGACTGTCAAAAATCACAAGGACGGAAGGAGAATCCCTGAACTGGTCCTTGAAAAACCTCTTGACCGAGAAAAGCTGCCTATACATAACCTTATCCTCACCGCTGTAGACGGTGGAGATCCGGTGCGCTCAGGGACATCTGAAATTACAGTTATAATACTTGACAATAACGATAATGCGCCTCAATTTGAAAGACAGGTGTATGAGGCCAATGTCAGTGAAAAGGCAACACCCGGAACTGAAATACTGCATGTTAAGGCTACAGATGCAGACGAAGGACTAAATGGGGAAATTGAATATTTTTTTGCAGAGCAAACCACGGATCTGATTCTATCGTTATTTGCCATTGAACCTTCCTCTGGAGCTATTGTTGTAAAAGGAATTTTAGACCATGAAACAAACTATTTACATAGATTTGATATTACTGCAAAAGACAAAGGAAATCCTCAGATGGATGGGCACTGTGGCGTCGAAATTAAAATTATTGATATTAACGACAATGCTCCTGAAATAATTGTTACATCACTATCAACACCTGTTCCAGAAGACTCTGCAGTCGGGACAGTTATTGCGTTAATAAGCGCAAAAGACCCAGATTCTGGCGACAATGGCAAAGTTATGTTGAGCATATCCCCAAAATCCCCCTTTAAATTAAACCCTTCGGTTTCTAACCATTATTCATTGCAGACAAATGGGCCACTTGACCGTGAAAAAAACGCCCAATATAAAGTGAAAATAAGTGCTTCTGACTTAGGAAAACCCACATTAACAAGTGAAAAAATTATATTTGTTGAATTGTCAGATGTAAATGACAACCCACCAGTTTTCTCCCAGCCCTCTTATCTCGTTTATGTAAAAGAAAACAATCCTCCTGGGAAAATTTTGTGCTCAGTATCAGCAACTGATCCTGATGCGGGTGAAAACGCAAAGATCTCTTACTCTATTCTGGACTCTAAAGTGCAGGACGTTTCTGTCTCATCTTATGTTTACATTAACTCAGATAACGGCAGCATCTACAGCATGCACTCGTTTGACTATGAGAAACTGAAGGTGTTTCAGATTCAGGTTCAGGCAAAGGATCAGGGCTCTCCGTCTCTCAGCAGCAACGTCACTGTCCATGTTTTTATCCTGGACCAGAACGACAATGCCCCCGCTGTTATTTACCCCTCCTCCGCTGCCCTGGGCTCCCTCTCTCATCAGAGGATGCCCCGCTCCGCTAAAGCGGGTCACCTGGTTACCAAGGTGACGGCGGTGGACGCTGACTCGGGCCATAACGCCTGGATCTCCTACAGACTGGCGGAGGCCACAGACGCCTCTCTGTTCACTGTCAATCTGTACACAGGGGAGGTGAGGACTAAACGCGCTGTGTCCGAGCAGGACGACTCCTCTCAGAGGCTGCTTATAGAGATCAAGGACGACGGAGAACCGATACAGTCGTCCACAGTCACGGTGTCCATCCTTCTGGAGGACGGTCTCCATGAACCCATCTTAGACCTCCGACATAAAGCGGCCGAGCCCAGCAAGAAAACTGGGAGAATCACCCTTTATCTGATTCTCTCTCTGGCCTCGGTGTCCGTGCTGTCTCTGGTGACTTTTCTCATCTTAGCGGCCAAATGCATCAGGAACAGCAGAAGCAGCGGTACTTGCTGCATGAGACGGACCGACTCTGATGATTACAAGAACCCCAACAGAAACCTGCAGATTCAGCTCAACACTGATGGACCTATAAAGTACGTGGAGGTCCTGGGAGGAGACATGTTGTCTCAGAGTCAGTCCTTCAGGTCCTGTATGTCTCCAATGTCAGAGTACAGTGATTTCACTTTGATTAAACCCAGCAGCACCACAGACTTTAAGGAGGTGATCAGTGTCCTGGATGCGTCTT
>VUQI01005226.1:13279-27630 GCA_015106735.1 Paratilapia polleni
TCCCCTTTTTTTTTTCTTTTTTTTTTTTTTTTTTTTTTTTTTTTTTTTTTCTCCTACTTGTGAGCAGTGGAGCAAATACTAACATGTTGTTTGTTTGTTTGTTTGTTTGTTTGTTTTTTTGCAGAGTGGGTTTCATTCTGAATGTTACCAGAGAGATTGACAACTTCTTCCCAGGATTGTTTTCTTACCACAATGTCCGAGTGTACGACGAGGAGGCCACCGACCTGTTGGCCCACTGGAACGACACCTACAACTTCATTGTTAAAGCCAAGTGAGGGCATGTGCAAAAGAACAAACCAGTTATCTTGTGCTGTTTGGGTGCATTGGACAGGATATATATTTGCTGCTCTGCTCCTACACTGTCATCATCTAGATTCATAAAATGGGATGTAAGTGATTCTTCTTTTTTCTTGATCCACTAGGAAGAATAATTCCAAGTGCCTGGTGCACTGCAAGATGGGGGTGAGCCGGTCTGCCTCTACAGTTATTGCCTATGCAATGAAGGAATATGGTTGGTCTCTGGAGAAAGCCTACAACTTTGTCAAGCAGAAACGGAGTATAGCGCAGCCAAACACTGGCTTCATGAGACAGTTGGCAGAGTATGGGGGAATTCTAGATGCCAGGTAAGCAGGTCTACAGTTTCACTAAAGTTTGCACTTTGCATTTTTATAAATTTTAGTACAGCCAAGGTCTTGGGATGTGATCCCTGCTTTTTATAAAGCTAATTACATAACACATGCTACCGACTTGAACAAATTGTAATTCTGTATGATTGTCAGTTATTCTACTCACACTTAAAGAAAGGCATTCTTGGCCTTCACAGTAAACAGCGTCATAACAAGTTATGGAGGCCTGGAGCAGATGAGGAGGGATCAGATGATTTGCAAGCCTCAGGCCATTGTGCTGGTGGAGAGGAAACACCGGTGCTCAGAGAGGAGGAAGCCTGGGGAGGCTGCGGGGCATCTCCCTGCAGGGGTATGGGTCTGGAGATGGAACCTCTAGACTCTCTTAACTATAATTATTACTTCAGACGTTTGTCAGACTCTGCACTTGACAGTGAGCCCTCCACCCCAGTGCGGGGACCCCCTCTGCTCGGTATGGAAAGAGTTTTCATTGAGATTGAAGACGTAGAGAGAGATGCCCTACTGGAGGACGAGGGTTTCCCCATGGCCCATTTAGCCCTGCCTGGTGAGGGCACAGCAGCTCAGACCTGTGGGCGCCTTGATCCCCTTGAGGACATGAGACTGAGGCTTGAGTTCAGTACTTTGGAGGAAGAGGATGAGGAAGAAGCCAAGAAAGAGGAAGCTGAGATGGCAGCTTTGGCTCAAACACCTGGAAATTCCGATGGGAAGAAAATGGGGGAGGAGGCTGAAAGGAACGAGGAAAGCCGGTTAGGCTTAGCCAACCTGAACACCAACAACAGTAACCGCCTAGCGGCCAAGCGCAGCTGTCCTGCAGCTTTTGATGTGAGTTAAGAAAATACCTTTTAGTACAAAGGAAAAAGTCTTTAAATCACTTTTTTTTTTTTTTAAAACATCTTTTGTGTCAGAAGTAAATGTTACTAACTAAACATTGTAAATACTCGTTATGTGACTGACAATATGCTGTATTTTGTTCAATTTTTCTCCATTTAGGACAGTGCTAGCACAGGAAACCCTTTGAAAGTGAAGCCCTCCTATCAGTCCTGTAAAGACTGCATGCGTCTACCACAAGGACGGCGCTGTGATCGTCCAACAGGAGGCCGTTCCCACCGCCTTAACCCCTCCCGCCACTGCACTGTCCCTTCCATATGCATAGATCCACCTGGGACAAATTTTGCTTCCACGCCAACTCTGCAGTCTCTGCCAAACCCTTCTGCTGTCGTACCACCTAACTTGGTCCAACCCTGTACTCAACTCTACCGCTGTGTCACCTGTACCCCTGGTGTCACATCTGTCCCTCTAACCATCCACCAGAAGCTGGCCTCGCCCATGAACTGTGAGGAGGCGCCTCCTGACCGCAGCTCAGTAGAGACAGAGGACATGGATGAACCGCAGGGTGGAGAGGTGGGAGAACAAGTATTAAGGGAGTGCACTGGGGCTACCAATGATGCTGAAGATTTAAAATTACAACCTGGTGGTACAGTAGAACTCTCGCAGCAGGCTCTGTCGCAGCTGCAAATGCCAGGACTGGGGATAGAATTTGGTCTGGAACTGATGCGACAGAGGGCAGAGCAGCTTGAGAAGCTGCCAAACATGGCCATGGAGGCCAGCTCACAGTAGGACCCCTGCCTTAATACGGTGGCTCAAGCATAGATGAGATGGATGAAGTGGCTTGACACTGTCTCAGTCTCTTTGATGGATTTGAGATGTTCGATGACTACTGCTATGGTACCAGAAACTATGCTCTGCGCTGACCTCCACTGTAATGTCTTGGCTCCATTTTAAACAAGCTGCAGAAGCTCTCTGCATTTACAGAGAGTGCTCCGTCGTAGACGTCTGGCATTAAGGTCCAGATGAGGCTGATAGTTTTCACAATGCTTCTGATCAAGCTGGGATGGAAGACTTTCACATGTGGCTGAGTCCAGTGTGGGCTATTCAAACCGCCTTCCTCAACACACATGCAGAATCATCACACTTCCCCATTTCCCAGTGGAGATGAGCATTAAGCTGCCATTTTACCATCAACAGACCAGTTTTGGTGCAGCAGTGGTGGTTTGTAAGATCTAGTTGTTGTTCCTCTATGATTCCTCAGAGTGCTTTACTTTAATGTTGATGAAAAGAAAAATACCTGAAGTAACACACTTCTGTCGGTGTACTCTATGTTTTCAGTCCAGCTCGTCAACAGTATTCATGAAGGAGCTCAATAAGTATTTACAGTTGAGCCTGTTCGATTGCCGCCACTATTTCCTCATATTACCACGGATAACTGAACCACGGATAACTGAACTATCACTTAGCTTAACTTATATTTTACCTGCTGCAGCTGCTTTTGCATCATGAGAGAGCATTTCATGTGAAAGCATACTAATTTATAAAAATGGATGTGACCATATGCGAGCCTTTTTAATGCCTCTTTGTGAAGCATCGTACCTCGGGCCACAAGCGTCTCAGACTGTTTTGTTCTCTCTGCTCAGTGGCTAGTTCACCCTGACCTTCTCCAATAAAGTTAATGTAATCATGTACTAAAAGCTCTTAGTTTAGCCCATGCACGACTTTGCAGAATTACACAACATATTTTCAACACATTTAGACAGAAACGTATCGAATAATATACCTATATTTGAGTTTTTGAAAAATTGAAAAGTTCAGCATTTAATTTTATAATCATTGATTACACTGTAACAAAAAACAAATGGTGCATTCATTCATCAGATGGATGTTAAATGAGTTCAGCTGAACCTGACCAATCATCTGATGTATACAAGAATGACAGAAGACAAGATCGAAAGACAGTACAGCATTTAGACCCTAGTAAACATTCAGATCATTCTGTCTGAGCATTTCTGATGTAACCGAAGCCATATCATGTTGCCATATCATGCATGGGCACGTGGATTGCATCTACAAATATTTGCAAATGCACACAAATCACATATACGGTAGATTATGCACTTGAGCACAACTCTAGTATCCATTCACACCGTGCACAGACATATTTCAGATCTATTTCAGTATATTTAACCCAAAATGATTTGAGCACACTAAAGCAGACCTGGAAGACGTCAAAGATAAAATTGTGGAAAAAAAATCTATTATATTTTTCAAGGAAGTAGTTGCATTTACTTGCAGTGTCCAGTGGAGTCCATCGCTGTGTAATGTGCCATTTATTTGCTCTAATAATTATGTCTAATCCAAGAGTCAACTGTTCATGCTGTAAAATTTGTTCATAATATACAGTGAAATTTAAAAAAAAAAAAAAAACTTCCAGTGATTATTATATGAAAATTATTAAACATTCATAACTGACTGTACTAGATTTCTTTTATTTTAAATGCAGAAAAGAGGTAATCTGTGATATCAAGATGACTGCAAAGCTTAGCACTCACAGGTTTTTACACATGTGCCCCTACAGGCAGTTATTTAAATCTTTTCCTAATTTTTTATTTTGATTTTTTTTTTCATATCCTCACATAGGCTTCTTTTTTTTTTTTTTTGTTAAAGGTGTTTCCTAAATAGTGTGCCATAAATCCAAAGTTGCTGTGCCACAAGGTTTATTCTCTGCAAAATGTTTCTGTTTGGTTGATCCTGTGTTAATACTGTTATGGGCACGCTGGGTGTGCTACTGAAAGATGCCTGTTTGTATGCAGGGAAAGCTCATGCAAGATGTATTACTGTGTTTAGCACTTAAAGAGAAATGAAAACTGTGCAAAGAATGAATGCAAATCATTTGATTATCTTTAACTATGGGTTTATTGTTTATTTTTTTGGAAATTTAGTTTGTCTTTAATTTGATAAGTATCAACAACAATGCATCCTCTGTTCCTTTTTCTCCCCAAACTAACTGAATCTGAGGGAGCTGCAGGTTTGCTCCACTAATTAGATTAAAATATTTTGGTGTTCCCTTTAAGCTGTTCTTTTTCTTTCACATAGCAATTTGAGCATTATGTAACACAAGGCACTAAAAGAAAGACAAGAAAACTGAAAAACTGTGCACTTAAAATGGATGAAATTCATATTTTTAAAAAATGTACAAAGAGATAAATTTACTAAAGGCTGTGAAAGATGGATTAAGAAAATATTTGGTATGCTGGGAAAAATTATTTGCATTTTTACCAAAAGCTACATGGAGTTGAAAAAGATTGGTATTGGGCTAATGCACATATGAAGTTATAGCCATTAGCCAGTTAGCTTAGCTTAATATGATGACTGGAAATAAAAAAAAAAGTGCATGGTTCTCTGTGTACTTAGTCCAACAGTTATTAAATTCACTGCCTGACACATTATATCTCATCTGGTTAATCCCCATAAACGGCAAATATAAAACATCTTAGAGTTTTTTTTTTTGTTTTTAATTTTTATGTTAAGATAAGCTAACAGGCTTTTAGCTGTAGCTTCATATTCACTAAGACCAAACACCAAGGTGGTATTGATTGTGTCTATTAACTGCGCATAGTAAACCTACTCTTTTAAATTTTAATTTCTTTAATATATTATTGATGTGATTCCATAATAAGATTTTGATCCATTTTATGGATCTGATTAAAGTTAGACCACAACACTATGCTTGGTTGGTTATGTCATGTTTTAAATTTTGTTTTGTTTTTTTGTATTTAAGTGCCTTAACCTCGGCCTTAGCTCTGTCATAAAGCATCACAGGCTTTGCAAAGTTTCTGTGAGTGTGTTGATGGTCTGGCTTTTTGTACATTACTTAACCTCAATCCCAATAATAATCATTCCCCTTTGCCATGTATAACTTAGCACATGATATAATGTATGCAAACACACTTAAGCTCATTTACAGCAGCATCCTTTCCCTCAGTACACTTGGTGGGCTTCCATTTATTAATAGCCTCCAATAATATTGTATTTGTTTGATATTGTTGAGACTAGTGGTACATTGTATTGGTTCAATAGCTGACTAAAGAATCTTATTTGCTGGAATGAAAACTATCATTTACATTGAACCATTAGATAGGATGGATTTATCTTTGAAATTTACCAGTCTGTACATATTTTTCTCTACAATTTGCTATTTGAGTATATTAGCTTGCAGACATGGTCAATATTAAGAAAAAGTATTGAAAATGCTACTGTGTATTGATAAGTACTCATGATTAAGTTCTCGTGTTTGTACCACAGCAAAGAAAATTATTTGAAATCATCACTAATTTAGGTAAATATTTTCAGGCTCTATGGAAAATGGCTGTGTTTGAATTTTTTTTTTTTTTATTTATTTTTTTTTTTTTAATTGCATTAGTCCCAGGCAGCAGGCTTTAAAAATGACAATCCCACTGAAGAGCCAAGCACTGAGAACATTAAGACATGTAATGTAGGGAGGGGGTCCAGGTATTTATTGAGTGTATTTATAGAGCACAAGTCTGCCCCAAAGCATGTGAGTTTGAGATTGAGTGGAAGATGTAAATAAGTAAAACCTCCCTGGGAGTAAGATTTTGTTACGTTTGATGCTTTTTGTTAATTTTTGTGTACTGTACATGCCAATGTTCATGTGTATGCACTTTTTTTACATTTTGTTAATATGTTGTCCAGTCTAATGTTTATCATGGAAATAAACTATTTCCTCTGCATTATCTGTATATTCAGTTTAGTTGATTTTTGCATGCATCCAATGTAGACAACACATATTGGACAAAAGAACATTTAAATGTTAAACTTTAAAGATTTGAGGTCATTTGCATTAACATATACATTGACTGGATACTTTGTTAGGTACACCCTTTCAACTGCTCGTTAGCACAAATATCCAACCAGCCAATCACATGGCAGCAACTCAATGCATTTAGGTATGTAGTCATGGTCAAGATGACCTGCTGAAGTTCAAACTGAGCATCAGAGTGGGGAAGAAAAGTGATTTAAGAAAAGTGATTGAAGAGAAACTGCTGATCTACTGGGATTTTCCCATACAACCATCTCTAGGGTTTCCAGAGAATGGTTCAAAAAAGAGAAAATATCCAGTGAGCAGCAGTTCTCTGGGTGAAAATACCTTGTTGGTGCCAAAGGTCAGAGGAGAATGGCCAGGCTACTTCAGGCTTATAGGAAAGCGACAGTAACTCAAATAACCACCAGTTACAACCAAGGTATACAGAAGGGCATCTCTGAATGTACAACACATCAATCAGTGAACCAGATGGGCTACAGCAGCAGAAGACCACACCGGGTACCATTTCTGTCAGCTAAGAACAGGAAACTGAGGCCACTATTCACATGGGCTCACCAAAATTGAACAAGATTGGAAAACTGTTGCCTGGTCTGATGAGTCTCAGTTTCTGAAGCGAAATTTGAATGATAGGGTCAGAATTTGGTGTAAACAACATGAAAGCATGGATCAACACTTCAGGCTGCTGGTGGTGGTGGTGGTGCAGGTCTGGACTGGGACAAAAAAAAATCGGCCCTGGCATTTTTGATCCAGGCTGCCCACCATGATCGGTCAAAACAGCACAGATGGTCCGGTTAAATGTGTGCACATGGGCTTGTTACTAGTTGTTGGTACTACTGCTGATGGTGCAGCTGCAGCAGCAGACCTGACAGCTAACATATTGGTTAATTTGGCACATTTTGCTTCATCTATTTCTAGTTTCTTTTTCTTTTTCTCTCTTAGCTTTTCAGCTCCACCTTTTCACTTTGTTTGTCCATCTTTATCAACCACTTCTTCCACACTAAACTCTGTTCTACAAGGTGCATGAGCACACAGGGAAGGTAGAGGGGCTGGCTGCGTTAAGGGATTTGATTGGGCAATCCAGTGTCAGTAATGAAAATGAATGAATGGGCTGCTGCCAGTGCTTGTAAGGCCGGTGTGCAGCGGCCCTTCATGCCGACCCGTAGCCTGTATAATTATATCGACAAAGGAAAAAAAAAATTATACTGACCCATCGGCCCATCAGGCAAATGCCCAATATGCCAGATTACCAGCCCAGCCCTGTGGTGGTGTAATGGTATGGGGAATATTTTCTTGGCACACTTTGAACCCCTTAGTACCAGCTGAGCATCATTTAAATGCCACAGCCACAGTACCAACCTGGTACTGGCAAGATGTACCTAATAAAGTGTCTGATGAGTATATATGTCATTGCTTCTTTAGATGCAGTCTTGGTAAGTCCTGTCACACCAATGTATAAGAACGACTTAGGTCTAGAGTGAGTTTAAGGGACATGAAGTAAATCTGTCTGCTTCTGGTTTTGACTCTCACTTTTAGTCAAATGGACAGAGCAGAAAGCTCCCTTATTGAATTAGTCAAATGAAGTCAGTGTGACATCATGGGGCTGGTGAGAGCTGAAAGAGCTAAAAGCCCAAAGTCCTACAGGACGACAGGCACGCAAAGCATCTGTTTGAAACATCAGCCTCGGTAAGTATGTTCCTGTTCTGATCTGTCAGGCTTTTTAGTGTTTTTATGTCAGTGTAACTGCTTAGATAACATTCAAAACTGTGGACGGTTAATTGGTTAAAAGGAAAGTAGGAATAGCTAGGAAAGTTTGCATTCATTAAGACAGTAAACACAACAGTAGAAAACTTAGGTAACTGTCCCTTAACATTTAACAACAGAATTGTCATTCCAGGTTTAAAAAAAAAGTGCCATGCCAGTATTAATATATATCATTATTATTATTATTATTGCTGTTGTTATACATTTAATATGGAATGAATAGAATGATATAGCTACACATCTGTGGTATAAGTATAATGAAATATATTATTCAATTTCAAGAAATACCTTATAATTGGCTGGTGCATTGCTTAAATCCATCGTGCCACCTTAAAATAAAAGTTCATTTATCTTTTTATGACCTGCCTTACAGAAAGCTATGGAAATTTTACTGTCAAATTAGATAATGTATCTGAATATCATCCTGTTGTACTGGCTGTCTGAATTTGAATTTGAGTTCATTACTTTGTGAGTTAACACTCCACAGGAACAGTGCTGTATTTTGCCTAAAAAAAAAAACCAAAACAAAGCTTATCCACAGACGGGGCTAATAATTTGGGTACTCTAAGTCACAAGTCTCTTATAAACTGTGTGCTTGGAACACACTGTGGTTTGGAGAATAAAAACATAACTTCTTTAAACTGGGGCCAAGGTTCAGAGACAGCAGTTTTGTTTTTGTCCTATTTGGTATGTAGATGAGCTTGAAAGAAATGATAAGCCACTTGGTGCTCCTGAGGCTTGGAATAGTTTAAGAAGAAGTGCATAGATTCCAGATACTGAAGTTAAGGTTAAGTCCTAATTCCTAACTCACCTTTTAGCCAGCAATATCATTATTATTGTTATGGTGATTACTTAGGGAGAAAATTTCTCATACGGCAGCTCATAATTTCATCTTTGAAATGCAGAGACTAACCGCTTGTTCAGTTAAAGTGTCCACAAAACTACCTGATGTAACAGTATTTTGTGTTTAGTTTGTTTGCAAGCTAAGAATACCCAGCCACTAAAGCCTGTTAAGCTGTTTTCCCCTTTGTAATAATCTACTTTACACCATCCATCATGTCTGTGGTTAAACTCTGTTCTCATCAGACCCTGGACAAACAGTTCCAGCTGACCTTTCTATAAACCCCATCACCAAAACAATCACAAACATTCACAGACAGTCTGAAGACAGGCACATACAGCACAAACACGCCTTGTCCCAAAACAGTAATTGACAGTGCATGATGCTTCACAAAGGCACGTTTGTCCAAAACGAGTTCTTACACTCACAAATTATACAAAATAAAAAGGATTAGAGGCAACTGAACGCTTATTAATGTAGTGATTTAAGGTTTTTGTGTTTGTCAGATGATATTAGATTTGTCGGCCTGCTTTGTCTGACCTTGGCACCTGGCAACTGACCTCTTATCTAGCTCGTCTTGTTTCCTTTTTGGCCTCCTGACTCACTGGCAGCAGCCAGACCCACTTTAATTATAGCTGCCACAGCATTCCTTTCTGACAGAATAGAAAGAGATAGACAGAGAGGCCTTAGGAGGGCAGGTGTGAACGGTACAGAAGAATATACAAAAATAGAGAAAGAGTCAAGATAGTTAGCATTAGTAACACCTGTTGTGTGATTTCATTTCAGTGGGATCGGGACGCAAGCTATCCTTGTTACGTCATTGTGCCACGCTTATAAATCCGCTGCTGTGTCTTGAGATGTCCCTAACGCTTTTTTCCTAATGCTAAGGCAGAGCAACAGCCATGGGCCAGAAACTGGAGAGGCTGTCGGAAAAAGATGAAGAGTCACTTGACAATTCTGATTGTTCAGAGCAGACCGGAGACACGCAGCAGACCGAGATTACGGAACAAGATGAGAGTAAACATCAGGATGATGACAGTTTTGCGATCCCGCATGGTATTGGTGGGATTAGTGGGATCAGTGGCAGCAGCCTGGCCACTGGGAACACAGGGGAGCTCACAGTCATGCCTGCATATGCAGACCTCCAAACTGGGCAGCCAATCAGGCCTCTAGGTCAGCAGGAGTACTCTCTGAACACCAGGACAAAGTGGGTGGGTGGAGACAGGGATAGGGCTGATCGAACTATAGAGAAGTCAAAAACTGTCCCGAGAGCTAAGGAGACAAGACAAACGTCCAACAAAAAGCAAGGCTCTGAGAATAAGGCTGTGGCCTGTGCTGGGACTACAGCTATGGAGGAGCAGGGAAATCAGAAGAAATCAGAAGCTGACTTGTATCCTGATACTCAAACTAAAGCTGTAACAGCCTTGTGCAGTCCCACTACTGAGGAAGACTTTGTGGTTCTGGAGAAGGATGAGACTTGGATGTTACCAGAAGGGGAAAACAAAGTTGTTTTGAGTCACAGGACAAAAACAGAAAAGCCAGAATCATCAAATAAAAGAGGAAGTAAGGAAGACACTTCTGTTACCTGCAGTGGCGATAACCTTGCACAACCTTCCAAGAAAACCCCTCAAGAAAAGGGTAATGAAAAGAAAAGCAGAAGAAACTCTGACACACTTTCAGTCACAACTGGCGCACATGCTAGGAGTTCACCCACAGCCTGTTTTGAGAGGGAAATGGGTCAACGTTTGGCTGAAGTGACAGGCAGCAGGTGTCAGCTAAAAGGAGTCAGTCATGTTGGAGCTGCCCCGAGTGAGACAACTGGTAGAGGAATAGCAGAGGGGGAGCAAAACCTGAAAGACCACACCAAGGAGAGAGTTTCTACTCAGATCCAGCAGGAGTACTTGTCAGGACAAAATAAATCTAAAAATCAGGATAAAAAAAGCCACACTTCAGGGTTTATTGCACAAAGACAACAAGTGGATCAATCCTATCAGAACAGGTTTGCTGGGGCTGTGTATAAGAGGGCTAAAGCAGGGGTCACAGGCAATCTTTGTTCATGTACCAAGAAGGATGACAGCCAAGTGTTCGACAAAGCTGCCAACTCTGTAATACCACTACTGCAAGACAATCCCTCATTTACAGTGGAAGAATGTGATTTGATCCCTTGTCCTCCTCTGCCAGAGAATGAAGGCTGCGATGGAAAGATACAGGTCGCAAGCCTAAAGAAGGAGAGTGAGCTTGTTTGCTTCTCTGCTGTCATCACCCCTCCACCTTTAACTCATGTGATGGCCAACAGAGACACAACAATGGCAACACAGTTCCACTCAAATTCGGTCAATTCACCAATGGCACCAGGCGCCACATCCACCAAAGATGAGTATATCCCAAAAGAAAAGCCCAAAGTCAAAGGTCCACCGCCACCGGTTCCCAAAAAGCCTAAAAACCCATTTATAAAGCTGAAAACTGCACAGTTAATGTCTACAGATGTGCAAAGAAGAGGCAAAGACTATCTGCGTTCGGAGGAGAGGGTCAAGAGGAGACACACTTTTCATTTTAACAAAGACCTTCCATGCAACACTCCAACTAATCAGGACATGTGCTTACTGTGGGATGAAAGGGGAACTTACACCGTGCCAGCTAACATTCGTCGACTGTCAGCTGATCTTAGTCCTTGGGACCATCTTTCGCTGAGGCACATGGATGACCGGTATGGAGATATGATTGACTTTGACTACTGTGTGCATATGGCAAATCTGTCTCCAGAGGAAGAGACACAAGACCTGGACATGTTGCAGAGAAGAGTATTCCTGGAGAGACGATCCAGATGTAAATGGTCACCTCCCCCTGTCGCAATAAAGGCCTCAAATCCATTTACCTTCACTGAGACTCTTTACAAACCTGAGGTCACAGCAGAGAATGAAACCCAAAGACCAAACCCTGCTTGTTCAGGCAAAAAAGAAATAGACCTAGGGGTCCTACCTGAAAGAGTCCACACACAGGTCAGCGATGACAACCATGTTAACTACACTAACCATAAAGATATAAGTGGTCACAGTAGTGAGAGAGATACAGGAAATGGCAGTGAGATTGGTTCCTACAAGCCTGTGGCAAAAATGATCAGAGAAACAACCCAAATGCAGAGACATCAGGCCCGGGTCAAACCCGAAGGGGCCAAAGCTCAGGTTTGTGTGACGGAGCAGAGTCAGAGTGTGAAAGTATCTGAAATGAAGAATGCCTTTGATGTCCCAAAGAAATCCAAAGAAAGACCAGCAGAAGTGCAACAGTCTCCCAAGAAAGGTGGGTTCTTTATATTTTATCAAACCATTTATGTTAGGTTTCATCACTGCAAAGATACAGCACCCTGTCATGTGAAACACCCTTTAGTTATATTAGTAATTATGTCAACAAACCTCACCCCCTTTCTTTAACTTTATGTTAGCCAACGTTGCTAAGTTAACTAGCGCGTAAAGCCTTCAAATAACGGTAACTTTTTAGTTGAAGTGTCATAGGGGGCAATTTAAAATTACAACGGAATCTCACTTATATTGATAATTTAATTTACTACTTGTTTTAAAGAGGCGGCGGGGACATGCGGAGCTTTGTGGTTGGATGAGCTAACGTTAGCCAGCAACCGTTGTTTAACGTTAGCACACAACCTCCAATGAATGCGACCAGCCTGAATACTCAGCCTGTAATTGCAAAGCTATATAGATGCCGGTATTATAATAAACGAAGACTGAATTGGATTTATAGCGGCTGCATCTTTGGAGGTGTTGCACACACCCATTTAGTCACAATTGCCCAGACTGTGAAATATAACAAACAGGGAGGCCAGACTCCTCAGGGGCTGCTGGCTGCATTTTTATTAGCATCATACCCCAAATTCTCCTTCTTCTGACTCTCTTGGGCCACGAAACCTTAGCATTAGCCTTTACCTGCCTCATCAAGGCTAAACACTGAGTGCACCGCTGCCTGTTAGGCCACCATCATGACGCTCAGTGATGTCTAGTGTGTGTTGGGTTGGGTGGTGGAGGGCAGAGAGCAGCATTTTTAATAAGTGGCATCAAGTAAAGCCTGCAGGGCGTGAAGCAGCTCATCTGGTCAGGTGAACATGTAAAGTAAAGGTGGCTGATATTGACTGAGGGAACACGCTGTTCCGTTCGGCTGTAAACTTTCACCTTAAATGGTTATCTCCTGGTGAACAAAACCTATTCGAAACTTAATTTAATAAACTCAAAAATATATGTCAAATTAAGGTCAAGGTTCTCCACATAATGATGGGCTGATTAAGACTGATGGTGACCTTCTGAAACTGTGGCTGAGTGCTAGTTATTGGGGTAAAAAAAAAAATCATTTTAAGCTGCTCTAATTTATATTTTAAATTGATAACCCACAGAGGATTCACAACAGTTCCCTCCAACTATAAGAAGTGGGTTTAGTCTCTTTAAGCAGTTTGTTTTGGTTTTAATGCTGGACAAAACAGCTGACAGATACAGTTAGCAGCAAGCTGATGCCCATATTGGAGCTAGATATATCTTTCAGGAGTTAGAAGAGAGCACAATAAACCTAAAACAGCTCTAAATCAGTGTTAATGTTGCTCTGATGGATAGCAAACAGTACCTTAATTACCCAATTAACTGCTGGCTAACAAAGCAGTAATGTCCTGCTTTTGCCTATATTTTTCGTTAACATCTTTATTGAAAGCAGGTTATTCATGCTGAATGAAAGAGAAGTCTACAACTCTGCCAGCAATGGAACAGCAACATCTAGGTAATGAAGAGCAGCCATGAACCGGATACTCTAATTCACCCAGAGGTGTTAATGTGAATATTAATATAACGGACGACCCAATAATCCCTGCGACGGTCTTGGAAGCGGCCTATGGTTTTTCCCCACCTTCTGTTGATGCATACTGGGATAGGCTCCAAACCCCTTCCCCTTATGAAAACAAGTGGAAAAAGAAAAAGCAAATACATTACTATCAGAAAACCATACTTAGAAATTAAGGAGAGGCCAGTCTCAGCCTTTATGAAGACTTAATGATGGGAATGAAAGGCCTGAAAAGGGATGCTACTTTCTTATCTATTACGAAAGACAATAGCTTTTCTTTTTTTTTCAATTTGTAACAAATATGTAATTACTAGACTGCACAAAAACAATAGTCTATTAAAAACTGATCCCTTTACTTTATGCATCAACTAGCAATTAATGCAACTGTTTCTATCACAAACATCTACTCAAGCACTGCAAATATGCTCATTAACAACACAGTGCTGAAAAGGCAATAGAGGCAACGTTTAATAGAAGATTCCCCTTGTTAAACTGGGTACTGGGAGCGTCAGCCACTATGTGGGGGTTTCTTTTCTGTGTTTTGGTCAGGACAGGCTGGTTAGTGGGTGGCTGGGTGGGATGGGACAGAGGGGAAGGGGAG
>VUQI01005235.1:20728-33486 GCA_015106735.1 Paratilapia polleni
GAAAAGAAAACCCCCCCCCCCCCCCCCCATTACCACGGCTCCAGGATGAATGGGATCTTTGTTATGAGCTGAGCAAAGGAGCGACACACCCACCAACACTTAATTAAAAAAGATTTGACACAGATACTGTACTCTGACATAGTGTCTGCCGCTGACCCCGATGCTAATATCTGAACTCAGTATGGGAATAGGTTCAAGTAGTGTAATTGAGGTGGAGGCAGTCCATCTAATCCTGCCATTGTCAGCACTCACCCTTCCCCTTTTTCCTTGCACAACTCTTCCAAAGGGAAGACTATAGACCTGTCAGCAATGACTGCTGCTTATTTGTTTTGAAAGACTAAAATACACTTTCTCAACAAATTTGGCAAAGCATTATTTGAGAATTCCCTCTGGTAATTATAATTCATGGCACAGTATATTCTTTATGACTGTATTCTGTGCAAATACATAACTAATGGAAATGTCTGAAGCACATTAGAATTATTTGGCACAGACCGTGTTGTTTGTTCGAGCTCATAATAAGGAAAAGTGTACACAAAAGCCCTGCACGTCCAAAGTTTCTGAGGTGTCGGTCATAACAGAAAAACTCTCACATCTCCTCTGTTTTTCTTCTTACTTCGCCTACCTCTGAGCTTTAAACCCTGGAGAAGCTTTTCTGTTGTCACAGTCATTCCAGCCAGGTGCTGCAGACTTTATTTGATGTGATGGACAGCTTACAGGATTTAGGAGTTGTCAGATGTAATTGTACAGAGCCAGACAAAATGACAGACTTTTTTTAATTTTTTTTTTTTTTTTATTCTCTCCCCCTGGTCCTTTGGTCTCATTTTGATTGTACTGGTCGTGAGAGCCAGAGGGTTTATGTGGACTTGTTTGTGTAGCCAATGTCATTCTTCACTGAGCTGTGTCACATTACTGCCCTGTAAATAGATTTCACATGAAGAGGAAAGGCAGCTAGCTGGGTCAATGACAAAAGTGGAATCTAAACCTGTTGTCAGCATTGAGGTAGCCTCTATTAGCAGATTTTAAACAGACATTATTGAGCTAATCACTTTCTGTTAACCTTGGCCTTAACATTGCAGGAACAATACTGAGTTCTACTGATTCTGCAGTTGTGTAACTCAGCCAGAAGTGAACAGCTGGGCTGTGTCAACCTTTGGGTGTTACTGCACCTCAGAGAAAGACTTCTGACTGCTAATCTTTTATTAACTAAAACAGTCTGGGATGTGACATTTACATACTCTCTCCCCAAGCCAATTAAGCTCTTGATGTCCTGGTTATTATCACCAGGCCAGTAATGGATATTAGCAAAAGTCACCTCTGTTATTCAGACTGTGGCTCTTATCTCGTCTTGCTCGCAGAAGGTCATCGATTGCCATGATCCTTTTTCACAGTATGTGAGCAGTCTCACATCTTTGTCCTTTGTGTTCCTCCAGACCTGCGGGAGATAGTGTTCGTCATCCAGAGTCAAAGCAACTCCTTCCATGTGAGGCAGGCAGAAAGACGGAGAGCAGATTTACTCAAGCAGGCACACAGTTTCACTGAGGTAAGATTCACGCCATCTTTCACTCATGCACACATGTTTTTCCTATGGCTGTGCATTTTAGGATAAATATGTGTGGATAATGATCTCCACTAGCAGCAAAAAAGTCTCATCTGAATATGATTTCTTTCTGTTTATGTTGCCACATGGTGTCAGCACTGATTTTATGATAAAGCATCCCATTTTTAATTTAAAATCTGTTTGGGAGAAAGTATGCACAAAATGATTTAAACACATACATAAGTAAACTTATTTGTGTAGCTTTGATTTTCATACATGTATCGCTGAGGCCACTTGTAACTAATGAGTAGTGATGATCAACCAGAAGGGTATATACATTTTATGAATACTGTATTTCTGACGTATACTGTAACTCAGATATTTCCATGAAATGTTTGGGGTTTTTTTCTTTCCCAGGGAACTATACATAAAATAGCATTTGTACAAGAATTTGTAAACTTTCAGTAAGAATATCAGCATTTTGTCAGAGGGAGAAAGAGAGTGCAGGTCAAAATACATTTTGTTTCTTCAAATCTATTCAGAGCAGATGTAATGTAGTGCAATGCATGATATAATCCGTTTAGTTAAATAGTCAATGCAGTGTTGCTAATACCAATATTACATTAAATTAGAGGAAGCAACTGCTTGCTGTGTTCACTCTATTAAAAGACATTTGTTTTCTTATATTTTCCAGTTCTTGGATTTGTCACTGGGTTGGAAACATTAGGAGCTGTTGCTCTCTCAGTCTCCTGCTCGATGCTGCATATCTTTTATCCATAGTATTGACTAACTGTGCCAAATTTAGAGCAGGTTTTGTGTTGCCAAAACAATAATAATAATAATAACAGTAAACTTAAACTAATAATATTAAACTAATAAACAAGACAAGATGGAAGTAATTACATTGACATTTGAGAAAAACTTATAAAGCACTAGGAGGGGAAAACAAGCAGCACAAGACAATTAAAAGTGAAAAAAGAGATAAACAGATAAATTAAAACCTATATAAAGGGTTGCAATCAGAAGATCTGAAATATACTTAGGGGTGAGTCCAGATTGGGCCTTAGTTTCTGTCGATTTTATTGTCTCAAACCAATGACTGTTTTCTACAGTCATTGGCTCAAGCATGTCTATAAGGGTTTGCAGTAGTCTAATCAAGAGGAAGTAAAAGCATGTATGACCGCATCTAGATTTCTTTTGGATAAGACTGAACTGATCTTACTGAGTCTCTTGAAATGCATAAAACATGAGTGGACAACTGAATTGACATGCTTATTGTAGATGAGGTGGTTGTCAAAAGTGACAGCATTTTTACAATATTGGCCCAAATTTATGGACAAAGAGCCCAGATGTGTTGTGGTATATAAGTTAGCTGCATCAGGGCCAATAATGATAAATGCCTGCAGATGTAAACATGTACCGAGAGAACAAAAGAGTTCCAAGGACAGACCCCTGAGGTACCCCACAGGTTATTTTCATAGAGAATGACTGTGACTTGCTAATGACTACACTAAACGACCTATCCTGTAAATAAGAATAAAACCACAACCAGAAATGCCAACCCAATGTTGGAGACATTTCAATAAAATATAGTGATCTACAGTCTCAAATGTAGCACTCAAATGTCAAAAAAAGCTAAAACTGAGGATTTTGCAGCATTAGTGGCATCATCACTCTAAGGAGTCCCGTTCTGTGCTGAAGTGAAATGTTTCAGAGAGTTCATTTCTGTTTAAAAAAGCAGTCAATTGTTCAGGAACAACCTTTTCTAAAATCTTAGTTAGGCTTAAACAATGGTTTAAACCTAACTGCTAAATATTCGGTGTGGCATACCATTTTATTATCATTCCCTTGAAAAATTACTGGAGCCAATGTTGTCTTTTTGTCTCCTCTTTGTGTGAAAACAACCCCAAAATCCTACATTACACCACAAGAATTACAAAGTCCAAAATAAGAAATTAGAATAAATGTCTAATTAAATTTTTATAGGCCATATTTTATATTGCTGGTACAGTTTGGAAATATGATTCCATGTTTCCTGTAATAAATACTGTAGTGGCCTCAGTTTGTGCAAGTAGACAAGATTTGTCATGATGAGGTTTAGTTACACTAATCCACATCCAGTTTTATGAGACGAGACAGACTTGCCACATCATGTTCTGTTTGTATTTGTGATCTCAGAGATGCCTGGCATTTTAGCATCTGTTGCATGCAATTACACAAACTAATTTTGGAATTGAAGGCTTCTTAAAGAGGCATCAGTAAAGGCTTAACAGCTTTTCAAAGAGTTATAAGATTTGTGATCAATCAGAATCAAACTTTTTGACTCAAGTGTACCAAAAAAGCACACAGAGAGTGAATGCTGCACCTACACAAAGGCAGGATATTCATCAAAATGTTCTTTTTAATGTCAGAAATGTTAACAAATTAAAATTTAATCTGGCTCCGTATGAAACATGATTTTCACCCAAAATTAAAATTAAAAAGTAGTGGAATTTATACAGTGTGAAATGCCAGATGGAAAAACTGCAAATGCAAAAGGGCGGGAAGACAATGGGAAAACATGAAGATTAATTTCTGCTCTTATATATCTAGTTTTTTTCATTAAATGTTTTTTCCTTAAAATCTTTCATTTCATTGTTTATATTTATGATGTTCAGTTTTCAATTTCAAGACTTAATAACTTGTTGTAGTCTTAGAATATTAATGAGTCAGTTCTGTATCCATCATTAATTTCCCTTTTTCATTTCCCATTTTCTTTTTCACTTTAAATATAGCGTAATTATCCTGAATAGTATTACATGGTAATAGTTAATTTTGTTAATTTTCTTTTGCTTCTACATTTAGTTTTAATTGTAATAAAGAAAATAATTCTCATTTAATAAGTCCACCAAATGAACAACAACAAAAACATCTGTATCTATAATGGAATGACTTATAAAATTACTTTTTAATTGGATGCCAAAGTTGACAGGGCAAAGTTACTTCACTGCAACAAATCTCTTATTTTAAATGGGAAAAACATTTTCTCATCTGAAACTGCTATGGTTTAGTTAAATCCAAAAGAACAAAAAACAGCTTGGTTTGGGAACAATCATCATTGAGTAGTTGGTTAATGTTAAGGAGGGGTAGTGGCAATGGTGAAGGCAACGACCAATAACTATTGTTAGGAGTAAGGAAATGAGCAGTGGTTTGCCCCCTGATAAAACTTGCAATGTCTTGACCCATCCATCCACCCTGACCTCACAAAACTTCTGAACTGAAATAACCTTTGCTCCTGACAGACTTGAATCAGAATTCATCTTTAAATGTATTATGCATGCTATGTCTTTTGAACACACAATCTTTTACTACTTTTTTTTCCTACTTTATATCTATGAACAGACAGCCTTAGAAATGTGGACTAATAAGGTATCTAGTGATACAAGTAAGGCTGCAGTCACACAGGGAAAAATGTGTATTCCCCGACCGGTTGGCGAGTGGTTGCTGGTTGTCATTAGGTGAAATCGGTCACAAAGAGGGTGCTGCACCAAAAACCTCCTTGTGATTGCTTTGGTCGCTAGCAGATTGCTGCGGTCACCTGTAGATTCCATGGAAGATGCTGACTTGTCTTCAAACTCTCCGAGCTCTAGTAAAACTTGAAAAAGTGCAACGCAAACTGGAAATAGAGAATGTTTGCCTTCAAACTAAAAGTTGCATCTTACTGCAGCAACCAAAACATTTCAAAAGGTGCAACTTTCACTTTAAAGGTAGACCTTTTCCATTTCCAGTTTGCGCTGCACTTTTTCCAAGTTTTACTACAGCTCAGAGAGTAAAGTGTTTGCAGAGCGGTTGATGTCTTTTATACAAATTACTAGTGACCGCGGCAACCTGTTAGTGACCAAAGCAATTGCAAGGAGTTCTTCGGTGCAGCACCGTGTACCTCTTTGTGACCAATTTCACACTAGTGACTGCCAGCAACCACTCACCAACCAGTGCCAGAATACACAATTTTCCCTAGCAACTGGTGGTTACCAGGGGTCACAGACCAGTCTCTAGGACTGCATGAATGGGGCTCTAGCAATCGATTTCACAGCGACTGCCAGCAAACACTCCCAACCGGTCAGGGAATACACCTTTTCCCTCGCTACAAGTGGTTGCCAGGTGGTCACTGACAGGTCTCTAGGCCTGTGTGACTGAGGCCTAAGATCAGTTATCATGTTACAATGCCTTCAAATAAAACAGCTTTTAAAATAATCACATCGGTTATTGTGAAAACCGCTTCTGTTTTATAGAATTCTGTTTTGCGGAATTACTGACAGAATAAAAATATGCCAAAACAAAAGCAAAAAACTGTTTCAAGTATATAGATGAAATGCAAACTCCAATTGATATTACTGTCTACCACCCTATCATCCAAAGCCAAACATAAGTTGCAACCAGCTGTCTATCTCTACACTCGCACCTCCGAGGCATATCACACAAAATCTTATAATTCTAACAGTCTTAGAGGGTGTTACAGAAATACTGAAGGAAAACCATCAAAGCCAAAGAGAATTGCTGAGATTGTGCTTTTGCCGTTTAATTCGATTTTAGATGTATACAGTACTGTGGTACACAAAACTTAATGCAACACGCTTACATGTCTTGAAAATATCTATAAACTGCTTTTTGAGATACAAAAAGACAGTGGTGACATTACAGAAATGGAATAACCTTGGATCGTTTGGGGAAACAAAGGAAGAAAATTCAGATCAAAGCAACACATTGATTTAAAGCCTCTTCAATAATTAAAGGCTGACACTGTGTCACTAATTATGTGAAATTTCAGGCTAGGGTCAGTTATCCGAACCCTTTCTCATATTTCTGTTTTATCCTCCTTGCAGTCGTTCTGTCTAACAGCAGCACAGATTTACACACAGGAACTAGTGTAAATCTGTGTGATTTACACACAGGAGCTTGTGCATTCTGTGTCAGCTTGCAGCCCTTGTTCCTACAGTCTGACATTCTGCCTTCAGGGAGAATTCACATTA
This sequence comes from Paratilapia polleni, assembly GCA_015106735.1. Lineage (NCBI taxonomy): Eukaryota > Metazoa > Chordata > Actinopteri > Cichliformes > Cichlidae > Paratilapia > Paratilapia polleni. The sequence continues at coordinate 27,278 of VUQI01005235.1, forward strand.
CATTTATAGTGTTTTTGTCATTTAGCCAATGCTTTTATCCACAGAGACACACTTAGACTGCAAGAGAATGCGATTAAACTAAAACCTTTAACAGAAGTAGTGCAATATGCATGTTTTTAATGCTTTCCTGTTCATCACTGTAATAGCAATTCATGCGTTTAAGAAGCCACAGTGATGAAAATGTTTTAATATGAAATATGTGTAATTTTTTTTTTTTTTACTGCAGCTCTTTGGTGAGGCGTTTTTACAGGTGACTGCTGCATCTTCACTCTCTCCTCCAGCCTCTACTATTGGTTAAAGCTTCCTGTCACTGTATTACAACCAGGTCTCAGTGACCCCCATCATCTCCTTAGTCACAGAGCAATCAGTGTCCTATTCATGTCCTCATGAGGACTGGCTCTTATCTGTTGATTAGCAGCTTGCACACAACTGCCATAAAACTATCTGCCTGTTCTTCTTGAATGCCTCTTTTATCAGAAGAATGTCGATAGCTCTTTGAAGCAAAGCTCTCTTTTTGAAATTGCATTATTATCTGAAGATGATGTGTCTTTGATTTTACTTTTCCCCTTCATTTTTTTATGGAGCAGCAATGGTGTAAATGTCAAGTAGAGAACATTTTAATAAAACATGGCAGATGTCATTATGTGATTCATTTTAAGATTAAACGCATATGTAATTTGGTAATTAAGTTAGAGCTAATACTAACAAGGATTAATATGTGTACATAGTGTCGGATTCATCGCCTAAATCAAACATGCTGCCATTAGACAGAACGACTCAGAGGAGACTGTTCTCCCTGACTTCCTGCATGATGAGTGGACCATGCTATAATGAACCACAGGGTCTTACGCTCTGCTGCTTTGTTTTCCTCACAGTGTGAAACGAAACATTGGCTCTCTCAGACAGTCCCCACACACCTTCTCAGCTCTGTCCAAAAGGAAATGTTTATTTGGAAGGGATTGTTCGCACTGTACTTATCCTGAAATATCCTGTTCTTGTTTCTTTCTTACCAGTGTATTTGTTTTAGTGTAAGGACTGGAAGTAGCAACAACTCTAAAGTTAATATGAGTTTTTTTGTCATGTCTCTGGCAGGATACGGCAAACTTTATAACTTCATGATCAGTTAATCTGACACAGTGACAAAAATATCATGCAGTTCAAGCCTGGCATTCTCTCCACATTTTTTCCTTTTAATCTTTTTTTAGCAATCTTTTTTTTTGAGCACTGTAGTTTTTTTTTAGCAGTCGTTGATGATGCATAAAACATTGCCTGTAAAGGTTATTCTAACAGTATCCCTGTTATTGATTATTTATGTTCAGCAATGTCTTGATTTCTCACCATCATTGTTTGGAAACCTTGACATAAATGTTTCAGCATGATGGTTTCATTTGGAATATTCTAATTAGCATATCCAGGTTTATGAAAGCGTGATGAGAGGTTTTACATGTGCAACACAACCAGGATACTTGAAAAGCCCAATTATAAACAGGGTAGCAGTGTGCATGTACACACTCTCACTGATAAACACATTCATCAAAGTGACAATATTTTTGTGAAATCATGGCGGAGTGATATTTTTTACTGAAATTAATAGTAAACAGTGGCTGTGCTCTGCAGTACAACAGTACTTATAAAAATATAAATCAGACCAGTCTGATATGCAAAATTGTGAGCTCTACTGTGCAGATGTCTTGAGTCACCCCTCATTTCTTTATATTTTGCTTCCAAGGAGCCAGACTTTTTTGTAATTTTTTTTAAAGTGGTCTTGAGCAATAGTTCTCCAGGCTTTCTGAAGGTCTTTCAACATTTTTCTTTAGTCATTGCCTGCTTTTTCACACATTTCAGTCCAGTCCTTATACCTGACCATTTTCTAAGGAATTATTTTTTGTTTGATAAGCCACTTAACACTGACCTATGAATAATTCAAACATAAAAAGGCACCTAACTCAAGGGATGAACCAGTGTTGTGTCTACACATAACAGACAAATTAGCAAAGAACCAATTTAAAATGGTATCTTTAGGCACTTTGTTTGTTGTCTGTTGCAAAAACACATCATTTGTTCCCATTTCTTTAGTTGAATCCATGAAAAATGCCCAAAATAACAGTTTGACAGGCATAAAATAGTATTTTTGCACCAATAAGGTATTCCCAAAGAGCTATTTGCATGGTGTGCAGTTTGTCCTTTTAAAAAATTGAGCAAACTGGAGGACAAAAGAAGACGTGGCAGGCCTAAAAACTATCTACAGCAGATGAACAGTATCTGAAAGTCATGTCTTTAAGAAACAGGAAAAAAATCCAGCAAAGACCTGAGACAGGACCTGAGAAATGCATCTGCCCCATCATCATTTATCTATCAACAGGGAGAAAAGGCTGAGGTATGCCAAATTACACAAGAACTGGACTGAAAATCAGTGGCAACAGGTCTTATGGAATGATGAATCCAAATTTTAAGTGTCTGGTTCAAATTGTAGTCAATATGTATGGAGGAGGTCAGGAGAGAGGTACAACAGTGAGTGTCTACAGCCATCTGTAAATCACAGTGGCAAGTCTGTCATGGTCCTGGGCTACATTTCAGCCAGTGGTGTTGGAGATCTTGTCAAAATTGATGGATTTTGATCCACCATGCAATACCATCTGCGAAAGCATCTGATTGACAGCAGCTTTATTTTTCAGCATGACAATGATCCCAAACACACTGCCAATGTAGTAAAAACATATCTGGATAGAAAAACACAAAGTGGAACACTATCAGTTATGGATTGGCCTCCCCAGAGCCCGGGCCTCAACATTATTGAAGCAGTGTGGAATCATCTTGACAGAGAATGCAACAAAAGGCAGCCAACATCCAAAGAAGAGCTTTGAATGTCCTTCAAGAAGCCTGGTGAATTATTCCTGAAATATAGTTAAAGAAATTAAAAGAGAGTTGAGGCTGTATTGAAGAATAAAGATGGCCAAATATCGACTTTCAAGCTTGTTAGAATTGTACAAACTCTGTTTTTGCCTTAAATACTGTATTTCCATGCATCTTTGCATGTGTTTCAATAAATCTCTGCACATATTTCCCATTTTCCTAACAAAGTATAAAGAAATGGGGGTAGCTCAAGACTTTTGCACAGTGCTATAAACTGTGTAGGATTTGGAGGAAATCAGTTAAAACATATAAAAAAAGAATATAAGTTTGAATCAAGGAAGCTAGTTATATGACAAAATAATTCAAAAAATGCACTATGAGACATATAAGTCTTATGAAACATTTACTAATGGAGGGAATGGAAATTCTTATCTGTGGTTTGTGTGGTGTTTCTTTCAGAAACCGCCAGTGGTTCTGCTTCTTCACCGTTTATCAGATAATGAGGGTGATTGGAGCATCCTTCCTCTGCTGCCTTAGTAAGTGTCCCTGAACTGTTAATGATTGGATGTGATTAACCAACAGTTAACACAAGTCAGCTTTATGCTATGGACTACATATCAGAAACACTGTCTTCCTACAGTTGAGATTTTGAAGATTATATTGAGGTTTTGAGGACATTTTGTTGCCACATTTGTTCAGGAGCCATTACTAACACAATAACAGTGATTGACTGCTTCATGTTATGATAAATGGCTTTTTTAATGTGCATGTAGGTGTGACAATAAGCTTATTACTGCAAGGCATTCAGTGGTGTGAAGAGCATGATAATGGCATTAGCTACAGTTGTCTACATGGCTGGGTCTTCTTAAAAATCCAAAATGTGTTCAGTGATTGTTTTGGGGAGGTGTGTAATAACATCTGAGTCTGTCCTCATCATCCATGGCAAAGATTTAGGACTTACAGTATGAAAATAACCCCAAACCATTGCACAGAAAGACCTTCCTCCCTGAAAGAAGACAGTGTGCTTGTGTTGTTTCTTTTTGTCTTTCTGTCCTCTGGGGAAAATGTTGTGACTGCTTTGATCTGACTGGGTCAGGAGCCTCAGCCTCAGATATCTCCTCAGACTCGACTGAAATGAAATGTTTTATTATTTAACTCTATATATTTCTCTGTGTGTGTGTCTTCAGCTTATCTCATTCCTTTGGGAAAAACTCCTCATGGATTGTATTTCTTGAGGAAGAAACAAATGTGAAGTTGATTGCCCTCATCAAAGTCCTTGCAAAATTTGAGAAAAATAAAGTAAGCATAAAATATTTTCTCCTACTCTCCATCTCTCTGTCTCTCTTTGTTGCTCTGTTGCTTTTTGCTAAATTCATTGGCGAGACCAAAGCTTCCTGTTTGGTGTCCAGCTTAGCTGATCATTGCTTCAATTATGAGATACAGTATGAGGTTGGCTGCTGTTCCTTTGCAACAGCCGAGCTGTACTGAGCACCACTAGCTCACAGCATAACCTGTCAGACATTTCACTCCACTCTCAGCTGTAGACCTAATTTAAGCCCTGTCTCTCCACTCATGAAATTATTTTTCATCTATATGGGTTGGTGGGATAGGCCAAGTATAAATATTGAATGAACACTATAGAAAGTTATACATTGGAGTTGTCGTTTCTCTTAGTTAAGTTCAGCAAAATAACTTTCTCTTTCAACTGTAAATTTATGAATTATTTAAATAATACAAATTAGTGGCACATTTTTAACATTTGTTGTTGAGATTGAGCAGTTTTTTGTTGCTAATTGTACCAAGTTTGCTTTGTTCTGTCCTTGGATTGTCATAAAAGGCAATTGAGACCCTGCATGGGATTTCATTTCCAAGGCAGAGATGAGTTTTATTATTGAATGAATCTCCACAAGTTCATCCTAAAGAGAAGTCAACAACAGATATAACATCCTGATGATTAGATTCATTACAACATGCCCTAAGGCAACATCTTCTCTCACAGGTGTTACAGCTTAGTGGGGTCAGCCTCATGTTGTGTTAAGAAATTCGTTTTCATATCAGAGTATTTTAAGCAGTGAAGACTCCTCGCACAAATGAGTTGCCACTTTCCAATTAACTTCAAAAAGCTATGCACCAGAGCATGACAGTAATTAAACAGTACAACCTGTGATATACAGTAGTTGCAATTGGTTGATTTATTGATATACTGCAACTCTAAAAAAGTGAATAAAAAAAAGAAGAAGACATGGTCCAGATTTTACACCGGTTCCTGACGCAACCCTCCCATTTATCCAGCCTTGTGGCCATCACCTGGAATATACTGGTTTCTGACCCCCTGTGGCTGGGTTTGAATAAAGAAAAGCAAGTGTTTAATTAAACAGATTACAAACAATTCATCTGTCCATCCATCCACAATTCACAAGAATCACCATTCCTAGTAGAGTATTGGTCAGATTTTAGCAAAACTTACACAGTGATCACCTAATGATTCTTCACCCAAATTGTGCTCAAGGTCAAAGTCACATTTGTTGTTTTACAGGCACGTTTCAAATCTTGCCACAGATTCTCAGTAGGATTTAGGTCTGGACTTTGACTGGGCCATTCTAACACATGAGTAGCTTGAACACATGAACATGCTTTGATTCCATTGTAGCTCTGGCTGTATTTTTAGGGTCGTTGTCCTGCTGGAAGGTGAACCTCCACTCAGTCTCAAGTCTTTTGCAGCCTCTAACAGGTTTTCTTCCAGGATTGCCCTGTATTTAGCTCCATCCATCTTCTCATCAACTCTGACCAGCTTCCCTGTCCCTGCTGAAGAAAAGCATCCCCACAGCATGATGCTGCCACCACCATGTTTCACGGTGGGGATGGTGTATTCAGGTTGATGTGCAGTGTTAGGTTTCCGCCACACATAGCATTTTGCTATGTGTTCCTTGGTCTTCATGATGCTGTTTGTTCACTAATGTTCTCTAACAAACCTCTGAGGCCTTCACAGAACAGTTGTATTTATATTGAGACTAAAGTACACACAGGTGGACTCTATTTACTAATTAGGTGACTTCTGAAGGCAATTAGTTGCACTGGATTTTATTAAGGGATATCAGAGTAAAGGGGGCTGAAAACTAATGCATGCCACACTTTTCAGATTTTTATTTGTAAAAATTTTGAACACCATGTATCATTTTCCTTCCACTTCACAATTATGCGCTACTTTGTGTTGGTCTATCACATAAAATCCCAATAAAATACATTTAAGTTTGTGGTTGTAACGTGACAAAATGTGGAAAAGTTCAAGGGGTATGAATACTTTTTCAAGGCACTATAGTTCACCTAATGAAGAGATGTACTGATAAGTACATATT
>VUQI01005237.1:7881-18114 GCA_015106735.1 Paratilapia polleni
CTCCTCAAAAAAGACTTTTTTTTTTTTTTTTTTTACATAAACTGACAACATGAAGTTGTGCAACGTTGTTTAAAGTGGTGATGTTATGCTTTTCCTTATTTTCTATCATATATATGCTGTTACAAAGGTTGCTATTCAAATTAACCATGGACAAAGTTTTAAATAATGAGGTCAGTGTATGTAAAAGTAATCCTCGTGAGGATGACGGTGAAGATGAGACTTCAGACTTCCCTAAACACTCACTTTCTGACAGTTTTGACTCTATATGATATCACGCATATTCCTAATATGGTCATCTCAGGTACACATCTCTGGCAGTGAGTACAGAAGCTCCAGCCACCTGCTGATCAAACCTTCTGAAGAAAGTTGACCTTAAAGGGAAAGGAGCTAAAACAGCATGTTTCTGACAGTGGCTATACTAAGGGATCATCAAGGCCCAATATAAGACTTACAAGGATTATTTTGAACTTGGAATGATGCAAAGCTACTCTATTAGAGTCCAAAAATAAACATTGATGTTATTCTACTACTACTTTATTATTTATTCAATAAACATTTGTCATCTAGCTATAATCAAGACATTAATTGTAGAATATTTCGCAAACACCACAAAAAGTCTCTATTCTTTGAAGCTTTCACTCATGTCTCATTCATGATCTGTGTGTTTTGTCTCTTTCAGGTCATCTATGACAAAGGAGAAATATACTCCTTCTCCAAATATGGACGTTTCTGCCACGAGATAAAGATGAACTACTCGCCCTACACGAACTACTTCACCCGAGTCTTCTGGAACCGCTCGTACCACGTCTACAAAGTGAACTCTGTCATCTCCTTTCAGTACTGATGGCCGGCCCGGCTCTGCTCCTTCTCCAGTGTTTCACATCATATCCACACTTTAACACACTGGGGTGAAAACTCTAATCATCTTGGTGTCGGTGGTCAAGCTGCACATTCAAACCAGCGAGGATCAGCTGAGCACACCGCACCAGCCGGACAACATGTATGGACTATGTTGACGTTGAAATACGCCATATTATTAATCACTGTACTGTAGTTTTATAAGCCATGTGTTACTGTTAATGTTACTGTGATGGGTTTAATGAAGGTGGAGGTCGATAAGAGACGTCTGTGTTCACTTTGTACAGAAGCTGAGAGCCGCTGAGATAACATTAGGGAGTTTATCTTGAAATGTTTTTAGCCAAGCTAGCGACAGTGTTGGTCTGTCCAGCTGTTTTCGGTGACAAGCATATGAGGGTTTGCCATGAAATTAAGCAGCCAGAGGTTTAATCCTGATGTTCCTCTGGATGAATTTTAATCACTTTTATCAAGTTTTATTTGACACCTGCAAAACTAAAGACTGGCATTAACATTTAGCTCGAAGCTCAGCCTCACAAGCCTCCAGTGTGTCTGTAGAGTGTTGTTTTTAAAGCCCTTTTCTTGGGGATAAATCTTTGTGCATCTTATTTTGACATAACTGTTGTTTTCTTTTGATTTTTGTCTTAACTGCTTTGTTATTTCTGGTCTGTTCATGTGTTATAATCATGGCTAGTCTTGTCTGCTTAAAGAGAAATGGGTGACTTCTGCCTAAATTATGGATTTCATATATTATCCTGAGATAGTTTGATATTTTCATGTTGATTGGAAGAAAATAATGAGATTTTTGGATCACCGAGCTAATAATCATAGTCAGCCAAGTAGAAGAAAACAACACTACAATTAATTTAAAAAATAAAAGTGCTTTATAACAGGATAACACCTAAGATAGGTCAGAAAAGTTTATCTAGAGATAATGTAATTTTTAAGGTTACCAAAAAACAGTGGCAAGCATAGCTGCTCGTGCTTTCTGTCACTCTCTGCCTTTGTTTGCTTATGAAATACTCATGCTGTGCATGTGTATGTGTTGTTCTCTGAAGGCTCGTTTGCTGCTTTTATGCCCAGCTTTAACAGGGAAAGCGTCTCTCTGTACTGTTTGCTGCTTATTGTGTGATCTGATCTGTAAAAGAGAAGTGGAAGGAGCTGGCTCAGAGGAGTGTTATCAGTTTGTATTTGTTACTGCTGCAGTATGAAATCCGCTACTGAAAATAACTATCTGAAGTAGTCCTTGCTTCACACTCACGAAAAGTGTACATGTCTGAACTCACTGATTGGTCTTTTTGTGCTCTGTTTTATTTCATTTCTTTGACACAAGACAGTTGTATTCATGTTACATTTGGTATCAAAGAGTCATTTGAAGCGTTTATATATAAATGGACTTGACGGAACTATCCAGGACTTACAGAAACTTCTGCAAGCTTCTAAACTGAGCTCCTTCAGCCTTTAAGGTAGTGGAGGCTGGTTCTGGAGCTTCTTGTTTCTGGATGCCTTTTGTTAAGAGGTGGCTGCTCCCATGTCTTTATTCATCACTTTCAGGCATGTCTGAAGCTGATCATTTCCTGTCTACCGGATGTTACTTTCAGTATTTGGTGGTGAATTCCTCCTGGTGCTGTCATTGAAACAACAACTGTCTCTCTGCAGGAAGGCTATGTGGTGAATTACTGATGGAAATTAAAAGGTGCGTGTGTGAGGTGAATAAATACACCACTGATCTCTTGTGTGGTTCTTTTAAGATTATCAGATGTTCCGTTTCTAATCTGACGTCAGTGAGATGTTTCCTATTCTCAGTGCATACAGTACTGTGCAAAAGTATTGAGCCAGGAACAGGAAGCAATTTGTTGAAACGTGCAAACATACATGGAAATACGATATATATTGTAACAAGCTTGAAAGTCAATATTTGGTATAACCACCTTTGTTCTTCAACATGGCCTGAACTCTCTTAGACAAGCTTTCTTGGAATTTCTCTAAGCAGTCTTCAGGATCTGCTGTAGATAGTGTTTTAGGCCTGCCTCTTCTTCTTTTGTCCTCCACTTGTCCAGTTTCCTCAAATCTTTTAAGGACACACTGTACACTGTGGTGAGATACGCCAAGTTTTTGGCTAATAGCTCTTTGGGAACTGTGTCAAACGGGCTGCTAATAACAAAGTGCCTTAATATGCAATTTAAAATTGGTTCTTTGCTAAGTTGTCTGTTATGTGTAGACACAACACTGGTTTATTCCTTGAGTTAGGTGCCTTTTTTATGCTTGAATGAGTCATAGATCAGTATTAAGTAGTTTAACTTAACATGGACCTATGGTTTAAGTGGTTTAACAAACAAAAAAACATTCCTCTGAAAATGGTCAGGTACAAGGACAAGAATGAAAATGAGTGAAAAAGCAGCCAATATCCAAAGAAAAGCATTGAAAGACCTTCAGAAAGCCTGGGAAATTATTGCTCATGACCACTTTTTAAAAAACAAATGACAAGAAAGTCTGGCTCCTTGGAAGCAAAATATAAAGAAATGAAAGTTGGCTCAGTACTTTTGCACAGTACTGTACTTTTAGTCCACTACAGTCCAGAGGTAAATGTACTGATTAATTAATTATTAATTAAGATTATTGCACACAAAATCTTTGAAAGAGCTTATAAATCAGGATGCACAATAGATTAAAGTATCCAGCAGTAAAAGCCGTGCAGCTAGAGTGCTTAAATAGTTAAAAATCAGTTTTGTTTTTCCAGCTTCTTAAATAACTGCAGGCTGGAGGTTCATATTTTGCAGGCTGCAGGTTCATATTTTCATTGTCATTAATTTGCAAGACTGCAGTCACCGAGTAATCTTAATGCTGCATTCAGGACCTATCGATAGAATGAGAAAAACAACTTCACTAAGCTCATTCCCACTTATTTTGTCCTCTGTCTCCATTTCTTTCCCACATTATCCTAAAGTGGTTAGCCTCCTGCCCAACCTGTTAGGTACAGCAGTATAAAGTGCATAAAATAGCAACTTTTTGAGTTATGTGTCTTTCTCACTTGGTTTTTAAGTGAAACTAAATACCGACAAACCTTTAAAATTAACGAGTTAGGTTTAATGTATACTTGTTTTGTAGTGTTGTTTTCTTTTTTTAATTTATAAAGTCACTGCCAACAGTTCTTCACGATTTAACATCTGTGGAAATAACTAATCTGACTCTAAATTTCGTAATTACCACTTTAACCAGGTGACCTGAACGCGGCATAAATATGCGCAACCATGTTGTCTCCTTGGCGACGAAGCGGAACCGGAATTACGGAGGAGATATGGCGTAGAGCACAATGAATTATGTGAGAATCAGTCAGTGTAGCTGTTCCCGCTCCTAATTCAGACGTTTTAGGTCACGTTTAGCCCTCACATGCTCTGAATGATCATTGTGGCCCGTTAAGGTAAGACAGTTTTCCCCTACGTGTGCGCGACAGGCGCTAAACCGTAGTTGACTGGCTAGAATATTAGCTGAAACATTGCTGGCTCCTAACACAACATAGAATAGGGAGGTTGGGTGCGCTTGGTTTACTTACAACGGCAGCTCGAAACCGCATTGGTAAGCGTGCATTTTTCGTGCAATTTGATATCCTCGCCCAGTTGGGACGACCCATGAAAAAGATTAAAGCTCTCCCGACAACAACTGAACATTTTTGTGTTCTGACAGGTAAAGCTTGATAACTGAGTATTAAAAGTGCATCTCCAATAACAATTTTTTTGAAACAACAAATGTTTGTGTTTAAAATATAAAACCCTGTCATGTGTTTTTAAATATGAAATATGAAATATTTACCATCAGAAGATTCTTAACAACCAAAAGTAGCATTACATGATTATAAATATACTTAATTTCAAAAAATGGAAAGTGATTACACAGGTTTTTTTTTTTTGTAAGTCTCAGGTTCAGTGTACACACATTACATCAAAGGGCCATAACTGTCCTACATTACAAATACAGTCAAATGAAAAAGAAGGTTTTTCACAAGACTCTATGCAGTCCTGTGAAAAACTAAGTGCACCCCGTGATTCAGTAGCTTGTAGAACCACCTTTAGCAGGAATAACTTGAAGTAATTGTGTTCTGTATGACTTTCTGACCTTTGCAGCACCTTGATTCTTTTATTTTTGAGCCATTCTGTTGTAGATTTGCTGCTGTGTTTGGGATCATTGTCCTCTTGCATGACTGAGTTTCAGCCAAGCTTTAGCTGTTGGACCGATGGCCTCATATTTGACTCTACAATGCTCTGGTGTACAGAGGAGTTCATGGTCGACTCAGTGACTGCAATTTGCTCAGGTCCCGTGGATACAAATAAGTGCAAATTGTCACCCCTGTGTCCACTGTGCTTGACATTTGGTATGAGTTGTTCATGCTGATATGCTGTGTTTGGTTTCGCTTTGCATTATGGCCAAATGTCTCCACTTTGGTCTCGAACTCTTGTGGTTTGTTCTGATGCATCTTTGCAAACATAAATTGTGCTGCCATGTTCTTTTTAGAGAGAAGAGGCTTTCACCTGGCAATCCTTCCGAACAAGCCATACTTTTTCAGTCTTTTTCTAATTATACTGTCATGAACTTTAACATTTAACACACTAACTGAGGCCTGTAGAGTCTGAGATGTAGCTCTTGGGTTTTTTGCAGTTTCTCTGAGCATTGCACGGTCTGACATTGGGGTGAATTAGCTGGGACGTCCACTCCTGGGAAGATTGTGGCATTGTGTTAAAACGCACTTGAATGCTCCAGACCAGCAAACTTCTGCTTTTGATCAGTTAATCAAGTGAATTTGATTAGCAGCACCTGGCTGCTACTTACCCTTTTAATTCCTATGGAAGCAGTAAGGGTGTACTTATTTTTTCACAGGACTGCATAGAGTCCTATGAAAACTTTTTTTGTCACATGACTGTAGACATAAACTAAAACAGAAGCAGCATTTGTATTCACTTCAAGCCTCTTTTGATTGTTTTGCTTCTGTTGTGGTCGTGTTGTCATTTCATGGCTCTCTATGGTCATTTTGTGTCTATTGGGGGATGTGTATCTCTTTGTAGTTGCTTAACTGTTGTTACACCTTATGTAGCCATTTGAATAAGTTTTAAAGAAGAAATGTAAATGGAGACATCTATTGTCATAGGTGCATTAATGTTTGATTTCATTTGGTTTAAAGCTAAGAGAACCCAAGTAAGTAATGATCCCATTACTACAACAATATTTTCTCAGTCCTGACAAAACTCCCAGAGAGAAGATGTTACTGTTCACTTGTTTATACAGCAGTACTCCCCATGATGAGTGAACTAAAAGGAGTGTCTAAAAAATATGTGTATACATCTTAGATTCAAAGTTTTGTTCCAAGAAGTATAACGCTAATGTCTATGTCTGCGTCACTGCCCACTAGACGAAGATGAGTGCAGAAGCAGCAGACCGGGTGGCCGCTGTGACCAACAGCCGGCCCAGCACGCCTCTTCAGACTTCCTGGTTTGAGTTTCTCCTTGATGGCAGCCTGCTAGAGAAACACCTGCAGAAATCAAACCCAGGTCTGCTCAGCTTTTCTCACGACTCCAGTTTTATTATGCAATGGCATCTCATAGATTTGTAATGGTTTACTAATAACTACTGTTTCTCCAGACCCGACACCGGGGCAGCTGATCATCCAGTTCCTGGAGCAGGCGTCCAAGCCATTGGTGAACGAGCAGAATCAGGTGCAGCCTCCAGCTGACAACCGCAGGAACCGCACATTGAAGCTGCTGGCTCTGAAAGTAGCTGCTCACATGAAGTGGGATCTGGATGTACTTGAGAAAGGGTGAGTGCGGGTGCTGATTGTGAGACTCTCTCAGGTTAAAATACAGTAGACATCTGCCATTATCAGAGTGGATACAACTCTGAACAACTCAGTTTCTTCACAAAGAAGCCGAGTTGAATATGTCTTAGTGTGTGCTTTAACTAATATTATTCATATTATGTGATTATCTAACCTGCTTCCTGCTCGGCAGATTGACCATTCCTGTGTTAAATATGTTGCTGAACGAACTCCTGTGCGTGAGCAAAGTGCCGCCGGGGGTGAAACATGTGGACCTGGACCTCTCCACTCTGCCTCCTACCACCGCCATGGCTGTCATCATCTACAACCGCTGGTGGGTGAGATCATACTTTCTGAGGGCGGCTGAAATGAGCTCAGTATTAAACTAGTAAAACAGACTGTAAGTGTTTATTTGTCCTTGTGTCCAAGTCACAAACTGTGAATGGAAATGAAAGAAGGAAAACAATCTGAATCTCTTAATAATTTTGTGTCATTGTTGATCATTGTTTGATCATACTGATACTGGATCTTCTGGCTTGCAAACAAAAATATTTAAAAAACCCACACAGATTGATATGGAATAATTTTAATTTTATTACTTTATTGTACAGGTTATAGTAGAAAGGCAAATTGCATGCAACAGCTATGAGGCATTGAGCTCCATGAAATTACTTGTTTTTATTAACTGGGACATTGTAGTAGCCCTGTGATGGAGTGGTGACCTGTCAGCCTGAGTTGGATCAACAGTTAAGATAATAGATGGATGGATGAATAGAGACTGTAATATAGAATTAACCATATCTTTGTCTCATTTACACTTTGTCTTCTAAAGGGCCATCAGAACAATTGTGCTGAGCAGCTTTCCAGAGAAACAAACCAAACCTGGACCCCACCAGATGAACATGTAAATACTTTGTCTTCCTCCCTGTTACTACTTAGGGTCCATCCACAGTCATGTATTTATTTTAAAATGTGTGTTATGCTATGTTCTCACCTACCTACCAATCTACTCATGTGCTGGAGTTTTAGGACCTCTAAAACAAAAAACTGACCCTGTTTTAGTTTTAAAACTCTGGGATTGTGTTTTAGTCTGGACAGGCAGACATTCAGAATTCTGAAAACAATGACACAGATCCCCACATTCAGTTGCTGATTGGATCTAATCAATCACAAAATATTAACCCGAAACCTTGAAGCTAAGGTCACAGACATTTTGTGATTTCATCCTTTTTGTGTGGGTACTTGTTGTCCATCGCCATGGCTTCCTCTGGTATGGATAATTGATGAATGTTCGCTGTACAGCTGTAATGTGTTGGTGTATTTACTATCCACCACTGTGACTGACTTGTATTTCTGTGTTACTTTCAGTAACAGTTCCAGTCATCGTCAGTCCAAGCAAAGAAATCTCTGTAGTGTTTTCTGTAGGAAAATAACCCTTTCACACCATATGCCTATGTGAATGTGAACGATCATGTAATGTGTGTGATAGTATAGGCAGAGATTAGTACTGAAACTGTGCTAAAATGCTCATTGAGACAGAGATCATTCTCATTTCAAAATAGTTTTAAAATGAAAACATGTCAGCGTGGCCAAGTAAACATACTCATACTCATGCTCATCTAATTCTTTGTACAAATACCAACATCCAGGCTTAGTTTCACAGATTTATTGAAAAATACAGCATGTATCTCACTGTTTAATAACAAACCCATGAGCGAACCCTTCTCTTGTGGCCTGATTTAGGTTAAATATTGTGCAGCAGGAGAAAGAAATGACTGAAAACATCCTCACTGTGGTGAGTAAACATTTATTTTGATCCATACATGCACTGCTGATAACTTTATATAATAATTAATGATATTAACGTGTTATCCACAGGTCAGATAAATTTTATGATAATCAAAATTTTGTACAGGCCTGTATATTTTATCCTTGTCCATTGTCTAAAAAAATCAGACTAGTTGGTTCACTGATGTTGGTACTTTTTTTAACATCATTCCTTCAGCTAAAGGAGCAAGCGATGGACTCCATCAGTGTCCTGGAAGGAGCTCTGCGGCTGAAAAAAGACTTCTACGTTCACACTATGAGGACTCTGGACCTGCTGGCTGCCGACACTGCCGCCAACGGAGAAACAGAGTCCTCAACAGCAGGGCTTCGCATCAGTGCCGATGACTTGCACTGTCAGGTTGGTGGCGCGTACAGCATTGTCTTTCTAGGACTCATTTTTGGGGCTTAGATCCTTCTGAATAGAGTGGATTTTGCTTGAGAGCAATGGAAGTACTTTTTTGTTGAACTTGTGATTTGTGTGTCAGGTGCATTATGATTTGGGAGGCATTTTCTTCCATCAAGGCTGCACGGACCAGCCAGCCTATGAGAAAGCCCGGGATCACTTCAGACAAACAAAGGAACTTTTAAAGAAGGTAACCATACTTACTTGCTCACAACTTAAAGAGCACAATATGATTTCATTGTTTCAGAAGAGCCACAAGACACAACATTTCTTACAATGGCAAAACCTGCTGACATGGAGAGTAACAGCAGTTTAACATTCAGTTGATCCTTTTTGTCTTTTAGCTGGACTCAACTGTTCATGTTCACCTGGATGAGAAGCGCCTGGCTGGATACTGGAATGCTTGCAGAGCTTTGACTGGAGACTGTGACCCCTGCGACCCCCAGACGACACCATACGACCAGATTAACAGCCTGATCCGGGCGCACAACTACCCGGTCAGAGCAAACACATTAGGGACATTAAAGTATTTTCTTATGAGTGATGTGGCTTATACGGTAGTAGGTTTAATGAGATGTACAATGAGGGGGAAGGGAGATATTCACAGCCATGAATCTTGGGCAAAAACTGGTTTAATAAATTACACTTTGATTATTTACAGGCCGTCATTGAAGCCTTCATCAAAGACAACGTATCCCACAGTTTGCCAAACCACTTCAGACGGTCTGTTCTCAGGGAGTTCTTGTACAAAGTCCAACAAGGGTGAGGACACAACAAAATCAAAACTCAGCAGCTGGCATGTTGGTGAAGCTTAGACTTTTATTGGTGACATAATCATTTGCACTGATGTCCATTCAGTCGCTAAACCACAAAGTGTTGTTATCGTCTGTTCAGACCAACGTGATTTTTCATCTCGCGTTACTTGTGAAAATACAGTTTCTGGAGCGTTTGTGGACCATTTTTCAACCCACAAACATTCACCCATAACCCAATGGGAGAACTACTTTTTTCCAAAGTATCACTAAGAGCTTGAATCAGTTAAGATATTATCGCTTTCTTTTTCTCCTAACCCTCTCCTTCTTTGTTCTGCCTTGTCCTCAATTTCAGATTTTTTTTTGATTTTTTATTTTTTTTTGCGTGGCATCTGGAAGGTTTCTGTGGGGAAAATCTCAGCTGACTGGCTGTAACAACACACCATGAAGCAAATTTTTATAAGTTGAAATGACTGAAATTTCAATGCATGGATGTTTATTGGTCTTTTCTTGTGTTTTCTTTTTTTTTTTTTTTTTTTTTTTTTTTTTTTAAATTTTTGGGTTTTTTTTTTTTTTTTTAACCTTTTTTTCTT
>VUQI01005254.1:0-12400 GCA_015106735.1 Paratilapia polleni
GTAAAAACACTGCCCGGGTGTGATGAGTCTCAATTTCTGCTGTGACATTCAGATGGGAGAGTCAGAATTGAAGAGAACAACATGAAAGCATGAATCACACCGTATCAACAGTTTAAGCTGCTGCTGGTGGTGGTGTAATGCTGTGGGGGATATTTTGTTGACACACTTGTGGCCCCTTAGTACCAACTGACCATCATTTAAGCACCGCAGCCGACCTGAGTATTGTTGCTGACCATGTCCATCCCTTTATGACCACAGTGTACCCATCTTCTGATGCCTGCTTCCAGCAGGATAATGCACCATGTCACAAAGCTCAAATCATCTCAAACTGGTTTCTTGAACATCACAATGAGTTCCCTGTACTCAAATGGCCTCCACAGTCACCAGATCTCAATCCAACAGAGCACCTTTGGGATGTAGTGGAACAGGAGTTCTGCATCATATGTCCAAATCTACAGTGATGTAGATGTGATGCTATCATGTCAATATGGATGAAAATCTCTGAAGAATGTTTCCAGCACCTTGTTGAGTCTGTGCCACGAAGAATTAAGGCAGCTCTGAAAGCAAAAGGGAGTCCAACTCAATAGCAGGAAGGTGTACCTAATAAAATGTCCAGTGAATCTCCCCAGAAAGTTCTGGGTCTATTCTGGGGTCTCCTTCCAGATGGGAGTGCCTGGAAAACCTCCAGAGGGACGTGCCCAAGAGGTATCCGGATCAGATGCCCCAACAACCTTAACACGAATCAGTGGCTTTACTCCAAGCTCCCTCTGGATGTTAAAGCTCCTTACCATATCTCTAAGGCTGAACTCAGCCACTCTACAGAGGAAAACCATTTTGGTTTGCTTTGCAACCTCATTCTTTTGGTTATTACCAAGAGCTCATGACCACAGGTGAAGGTTGGCACTCTCATCATCACAGTAGTCCAATACAATGCCTGTATTGCTGTTGATGCCGCACCAATCTGACAGTCCATCTCATGGTCTACCTTCCCATCATTCGTGAATAAACTCCCTCACTTGGGGCATTGCTCCCCCAGCCTGATTCTCACCTGGCCACTTCACCTGGCCAACAAAACAACATCATCAAAAAGCAGGGATGCAACTCTGAGGTTCCCAAAATGGACACCCTTCTCACCCCAGCTACGCCTTGATATCTTGCCCATTATTATAACAATACTGAGTAATTAAGTCCATATTGGATGAGTCCTGACCTACATGAACTATACAAAAGCCTGTATTCAATGCAAGATGTAGCTTGTTCTGAAGTATCTCTGTCGTATGTACTTTTACAGAGCTGAACTTTAACTTGTTAATCAACTGTAATTGAGTGCCTACATGTCCTAACCAAGTTCTTCAACACACCCGATACAATGCATGCAAGTCATATTTCACATGACTGCACAACTTTACCTCACTTCATAACAAATCATGTGGTTACTAAAAAGCACTACATTAGCCTTCCCTCTAATTTTTTTTTCCATTGCAGAGGAATCATGTGAACCATTGACACTTGTCAGCAGTTTGTTTTTTCTTTACTTTAGAGTAATATGCTTTCAAAATATAAACGCTGTTTGTCTTTTCTTTTACAACCTTGGAAAATAGCTTAATTTATTATTTAAGGAAAGAAAGCTATAGCACAGTAACAAATATATTAGTGACCTTCAAGGTCTGGGTTCTGTTTAGCAGCATGAAAAGAAATTAGATTATCTTCAAATACTGTAAACCTTCTGGTCAGACAGAACTGAGTGTTCTCTGTGGCTGTGGTAGAATAACATGTTCAATATACCACTGAAATAAACATATTTATCTGTGTCTGTCAACTCTGGGAGAGAATGCAGTAGGCCACCTGGCAGAGAGGTCCCTGGAGAATCTGTTGCCACAAGTCTGACCTATTCTTGAGACTCAGGGTGTTCTCTCAAAGCCTGCATGAATCCTATCTTTTTCCGCTTTTTTTAATAACTGTGGGAACCCAACCCCCATCTCATATTTTTGTAACTGACCAACTGGTAGAGATTGGTAGAGCCACGAAGTGCTGCCTGACAGACTCATTTCAGCAAAGGAAAGTTCAGTTTCTTCATGCCCCCTTAAAATGAGTAACAACGCTCACATTTTGCCTCTTATTATGGCAGGTTTTACTACAGTTATTTATTCTCTATGTTGTGAGCCACTCAGTCATTCCCATTTATGCTCCCTCTTTAGATTGTCAAATCTCTTTCAGACCTTTGTTTTATGATCTGTCTTTGCTTCTAATCTCCACTGCCCACGGTCTCCAAATCTATCTGGTTAATGGAGCCATAATGCTAGTATCAACACTCTCAACACTCTCTTTGGCCTGAGAGCTAATGTGAAAATATAATACCAAGCTGAGAGGTGACACGATAAAACACCAGGAATAAGTTAACAAATAGAAAGTCAAGGTCCTGTTCCATTAAGCATTAAGCTAATGCACCAGTCTCTAAAAGAGCAAAAGAAAAAGAAGAAAATGATTAAAAAAAAAGAAATTAAAAAAAAGACTACACAAAAGGAAGAAACAGAATTTAAAGAGGAAAAAAAAGTCTAAAACCTATTTGGACTTCAACTACAAAGTCATAGCCATGCTTCCTTATTCTTACCATAAAATATTTATAGATTTAAAAGTTTTTGTGCCCATTTTTTATGTGTTAGTATCTCCTGCTGTTGCACTTAAACATATCATCAGCCCTTTTTGTGGTGTTTTAGCTCAGCAGATTTATAACCACTGTGATCTTGAAGTCTGACTAAGAACTAAAATATCCTGCAAATCCCCTCTGAGATTTTCTGTCAGTGCTCTGATCTAGTAAATTTTTTATTCCTCTAAATTTATGTGGAGATCACTGGTGCTTGTTTTGGTTTATGAACAGTAAAACACTCTTTACTCGTCATATGGTGCAATTTGCATTTTTAACAGAGAGCAATTCTTCTGTGTTCCTTTTCAGGATCCAGAGTAGCTATGCAGCTCTTCAGAGGATCAACCAGGATTTGGAGGACAAGATGCACAGGGCGGTAAGAATCCCCTCCTGATGTGTTTGCACTTATAACCTCACATAACTGAATCTTTTAGTGTCAGTACAGAAATGTTACATGTAGCACAAACTCTACTAAAATCATATCTTGTTCGTAAAGGCATGGTGCAAGGAGGCATTTATGGTACATTGTTATGGTGTTATTAAAGTTGGAAAACATCATACTGTTCTTAGTGTTTCCATAAGGACATTAAAACTATGTCATTTTGTAATCTTCACTGTTAACATAATAGGTTTTAGGCCATTGTTATCCAGGTAAATGGCTACATTCACCCCAGTGCCACAGTAGTAAGTATTTTAAGGGTGTTTTCACACATACAGTTAATTTACTCTGATCTGAATCAGTTGATGAGTTTCTAAACTTGTAGCTTTTTCTCGTGGTTTGGTTTCTTTTCAAACAGAGAAAACTCCAAGCAAACTCCAAACAACATGAGAATGTTCAGTCCACTTATCTGCCAGATGTATCTAGGGTGGGCACAACAAAAATAAATACAGGAAGAAGTTGCTGTGTTCTGGACTGGTGGATAACATGGAGAATTAACTCCTAACATTCATATTTATGTGGGCATTATTTCAGGCAAAACTGTACTCTGCACATCTATGGTACTATGGAATGCAAAGAATGCCTGGCTATGGGAGGATATTTAACTCAAACTTGCAGAATACAGCTGGTAATTGGGTCAAAGGGGTGTACTATAAAACAAGATTAATAGGTTAGCGAGGTAAGTTGAGCCTAAAGTCAGAGTTTTCAGTGTCATGAAGGTGGCTCTCATTTTACCTGGCTAGATCACCATGGTAACTTATGGATGAACTCATAACCACGTCTGGAGGGGGTTATGTTCAGAGTTTTGGTTTAAAACCAACTGGAAGCACCGTGTTTTCACTGACTCTTTTAGTTACAGTATCCTGTAACCTGCAGAGCTTAACACCATGTAATGAAGCCCATCTGTAAAGTTACAGCAGCATAAACCGTTTGTTGCATTGTCACTGGAATTTGCATGTATTCATATTCAGATGGTGATGCAAAAAAGGTGAAGTGATTTCCATGTCTCCTTTATTAGACTATGGGGCAGAGTCAGACCTGAGCACACTGAATAACCTTTAATATTTAACTTTCTGAATATCTTAATTTATCAAAGAGTACATAGTATTGAAAGAAAATTGTTACATTTTATATTATCAGATTTAAGTCAGGTAAAACTATGTTAATACTGTATAACAATGTATTATGAGCACCTTTGTCCTACAACTGTTATTTTGTTACCCTAAGTGAATTTCAGGTGACATACAAAGCTTTAAACATTTTGTAGGTCTAAATGATGACCTTTAATTGTCCTTTAATCATCATATCTCTGTAGGAGCAGTGGCAGAAATTAACTACAGACAAATATATTTAATCAAGGATGCTGTTAAAAATAAATAAATCTTGATAAAACTTAAACAAAAATTAGAGAACCAGCAGCAAAGCCTTTTTGAGTCAACTTTATTTAAGGATCACCTGTTGAAATAACTGTTGAAAAAGCTCAGGCTAAGTTCTAGCTTTAGTTTATCTAAAATAAAACAAAGTGACTTATACATTTGTCCTGAAGACAGGTTATGTTTAGTTGCTCAATTAAAAAGTAAAAGTAAACGAGCTCTTGTTGTATTTTGATGGGCAGAGTTGCCTGCACTATGTGTTCAAGAACTTGATATTTTTTTGGTAAGTTCAATGTTTTTCTAAAATATCTGCTCACTCATCGCTGAAAAAAAGTTGGAATAAAAGTCTAAATACAGTTTTGGAGAAACTGTACTCCACTTACATTTTTCTGTTTTATGCTACTTTGTCTTTCTATTATTTGATAGGTTTCAGATTAAAATGTGTTTAATCTATTCATCCATTCATAAAGTATGATACACTGTCAAGGACCAAGAGTATGTTAAGTATGTTAAATTCTTTTCTCTTCAACCAGCAACGTGAAAACGCTGCTTACATATGTATTAACACGTCAGTAATTATTGTGTAATCCAACTATATAAAACACAATAGTATAACATTAGTTTACAAAAGAGAAATGCTCATTTTCTGATATTCTACTGTGACTTAAGTAAAGAATGTGCATATTTTTTCTGTCTATAAATATAAATGGGCTTGTCTGACCTTCAGGCTGCATGACTACATTTTCAGCCTCTCTCTTTCTCTCCCTCTGAGCTTTCACATTTCCTGACCGCTGTGCCTGTTTGTATTGATATTAGCAAGAAGTGCAGAATCCTAATGGTGTCTGTAAGTACCACAGAGCTCTCCCTAAGACTCTCATAAAAGATGTATGAAGGCAATGGGGATTTATGAACTCAACCACATACTTGTACACACATGTCCACAGTAAGCAGGTTTTGACTGAAAGCTTGACCTGGAATCATCTCTTTGAGAGCATGAAGTCTTGTTACCAGGAAACCATGACTTATACTTGGCTTTTTTCCAAATTTCCTCTTCCCCTCATAGATTACAGTTGTAGAAAGACAGCAGCAGAGCTGTCTTAGCTGCTATTTCCTGAGCTCTGCACTTAGTATCCTTTTTTCAGTTAGATCCAAATGTTATAATGTTGTCTGAACACCACACCGGGTCACATTTTAAAAATACTTAAATACCAACTAAATGGCTTACAGTAAGTGCAGAAGAGCTGCCGGGTGCATATTTTTCTCTAGTATAACTCCTGTTTGAGTTCTTTCTCTTAATTTTATATTCAATTTTCCCCAGTGTAAAAATGCCACTACTTGATAATATAAGAGTATTGTCGCTTTATGGTAATCGCTTTAATTTGTCCTTCATTTTATTTTCTGAGAAATCGTGTTTTTTGTCAGTTTGACAGTGGTTGATTTATCCAAAGTTAACTCACTCTGAGAATACAGTTCTGCAATGTGCAGTCCACAGGTGTCAAACTCATTTAGGTTCATGGCTCACATACAGCCCAATTTCACCTCAAGTTAGCAATAAAACTATGAAAAAACAAAATCTCAAAAATGTTCCCTTTCTTTTATTTTTAAGTGTACATTCTGAAAGCATACACATTCAGTAAATCAGCCTTTTACAAAGCAAATAATAGTTTAGGAAAAGCAAGCAGAATTTCAACAATATGTCTCAGTTCTTCGACATTCAGTCAGTCTACTGCCATTACAAAGAAATGCAAATGGGATAAGTCAAAGACACAGCTCCTTGACTTAACTATCTTACTTTGGCATGGTATGGCAGCCTGTGGGTAATGTCTTTGTCAGTTACAAGGCTGTAAAATGGATGATGATTCAGATCTCTGGCAGTTTGCCCATCTTTACAGTTTTTACACTTACCAAAACCATCCAGTGGACCAGATCAAACCCTTTGACAGGTTGATTCTGGCCATATTTAAGACCTTTATGAATACAGTACTGTGCAATAATCTTGAGTCACCCCTGATTTTTTTTTTTAGGAAAATGGGAAATAGGTTCAGCAGTTTATTGAAACATAGGCAGGCAGGCATGGAAATACAGTGTATAAGGCAAAAACAGAGTTTGTACAATTCTAACGAGCTTGAAAGTCAATATTTGGCATGATCACCTTTATTCTTCAGCACAGCCTGAACTCTCTTAGACAAGCTTTCTTGTAATTTTTTTAAACAGTCTTCAGGAATAGTTCTCCAGGCTTCTTGAAGGACATTCAAAGCTCTCTTTTGGATGTTAGCTGACTTTTCTTCCATTCTATGTCAAGATGATCCCACAGCGCTTCAATAATGTTGAGCTCCGGGCTCTGGGGAGGCCAGTCCATGACTGATTGTGTTCCATTGTGTGTGTTTCTATCCAGGTATGCTTTTACTGCATTGGCAGTGTGTTTGGGATCATTGTCATGCTGAAAAATGAAGCCGTTGTCAATCAGATGCTTTCCAGATGGTGGATCAAAATCTGATTGTACTTTTTTGTGTTCCTAAATCCATCAATTTTGACAAGAACCCCAACACCGCTGACTGAAATGCAGCCCCAAACCATGACAGAGCCTCCACCGTGTTTTACAGATGGTTGTACACACTCACTGTTGTACTTCTTTCCTAACCTAAAATAATATTTTATTCCTATCAAACTGTGTTATCTTTGGCATTTTTCATAGATTCAGCTAAATGAAGAATTGTGTTTTTGCAACAGGCTGCTAGTAACAAAGTGCCTAATTTAAACTTGGTTCTTTGCAAAGTTGTCTGCCATGTGTAAACTCAAAATTGGTTCATAGCTTGAGTTAGGTGCCTCTGCCTAAAGAAAAACTTTGAAAGACCTTCAGAAAGCCTGGAGAACTATTGCTCAAGATTTTTGCGCAGTACTGCACTTTTGCTTCAGCTCCAAACATAAGTTAAACTTCCCAATTATATGTTTCAAGAAACAGCAGTTGAAGGCAAGACATGTTTACATATCTTGATATGTGCCCCCATCCAGGATTATTTCCTATTTTTAACCTAAGTACTTTTGTTGCTAAGTAACCCCAAATGCCACTGAGGATCCAAACTCTGGTCTCCGGTGTCAAAGTCATGTGTAAATGTAATTTCTAGGAGACAGGCCTGCATTTTCTGTCATGACTTCTTTCAAAGAGAAAAGAGCCAGTGAAGTGCCCACCTGCCAGTCACCTGAAATTGTGAACGCAAATGCAATTTCACCCCAAAATATGCCCCCAGCCTTGTAGATTTTGGGGGGCTGTAGGTATAAAGTCTAATCTAAGTGTATTATTATCCACACCAGTGTGTTCAAACATAAATCAATGACTCCATTAAGTGTTTGGAGCCTTTACAAAGTGGAGATGCAATGACTTCAGATCCTCAAATGCAGTGATCATAATAAATAACAATGATAAACTACAGTGTGATCTTATATAACCAGATAATTTATGAATGATGATGACATTTACTCTCTCTGTTCTCTCTCTCATCTAAGAAATGAGAAATCTACTGTAATCGATTTGAACACACCTGTTTGGCAGCAAGACCACTCTCATCTCTCTCAAAGCAATTACATGATCAAAGACAGGGAGAGCAATCAATGTCCAAAGTAATTGGTCTTAGCTGCCTTGCAACCCTGTTAGAAAACTATTACAGCTAACTGCTGTTCTGGTCACCTCAACTGCAGCTGTCCAATCACATCAGGTTGAGAGGCTTCCCGAGCATTTTCCCTCTCGGAGCCTCAACTTTAGGACTTAACAGCCTGAATCAGTGCAAGGACAGCAAGGCCTGTCCTTATGACAGACTTACAGTATCTTGATTAACCTGGATCGTTATCTCATCAGAACTTTGATCCATTGGGCTTGTCTGCCCAGCACACTCGCTGATAGAAGAAGACTGTGAAGTTATTAGAGAAGAAGCAGCGGGACTATTGAGCCTTGGTGAGCTAAATAGGGAGATAAAAAATTATTTTTGTTGTCAGCTGCTTTTCATCTTACACTTAACTAGACAATTTTCTTTAAAGAGGCAAAATTGTTATGAGGTCTCATTGTAACATCAACCTGTCTTGATGCTTCTGATCATGTAACACAATCTTCAGTTGAGTATGAAGTCATGTCGTCCAGTTGTGTTGGATTTGGAAATGTTCACATTTTCTGGGCTTTTTAAGAATTGTTCATGCATATTGGCTTGATGTTGAGCTTCACAGTTCATTTTGTACCTTGGAAACACCAGATGAAAACAATATTCTTACTGTAAAGTCTTACCGCGAGAAGTGGATTAATAAACAAACTGAGTGTGACAATTTAAAGTTGAACTTTTACTGGCCATATAACTCAAACCTGTCATGTTGGTACATTTTTGCTGTCAGCATCAGGAAATGATTTTGACTTGTTTTCATTCATCAACCCATTGCCAAATCCCTAGAGTTTATCTAGACTTCCTTGATCTGGCTAACTGTAAAAGACAAAGTGACTTGAAGAGGCTCATTAGCCTAATTAGGTCTACAAAATCAATGTGGCGATCTATGTTTGACCAGTACTCTTTGTTAAATGTTAATAGAGCTTCATCTCTTTCAAGTGTACAGTACTGTGCAAGTCTTGAGCCGCCCCTCATTTTACTTCCAAGGAGCCAGACTTTTTTGTAAGATTCAAAGAGGTCTTGAGCAATAGTTCTCCAGACTTTCTGAAGGTCTTTCAGAGTTTTTCTTTGGACATTGGCTGCATTTTCACTCATTTTTTGTTTTTTGTTTGTTTAGCCACCTAACACTGAAGTATAAAGGTTAGGTGCCTTTTTATACTTGAGTATAAAAAGGCACCTAACTCAAGGGATGAGTGTTGTGTCTACACATAACAGACAACTTAGCAAAGAACCAATTTTAAATTATATCTTTAGGCACTTTGTTACTAGCAGCCTGTTGCAAAAAAAAACAAAACAAAATTTGTTCCCATTTCTTTAGTTGAATCTACAAAAAATGCCAAAGATAACACAGTTTGACAGGCATAAAATAGTATTTTTGCACAAACAAGGCGACTCTCAAAGAGCCATTAGCTGAAAACTTGGCATATCTCGGCATGGTGTGCAGTGTGCCCTTAAAAAATTTGACGAAACTGCACAAGTGGAGGACAAAAGAAGACGTGGCAGGCCTAAAAACTATTTACAGCAGATGAACAGTATCTGAAAGTCATGTCCTTAAGAAAAAGGGAAAAAAATCCCGTAAAGACCTGACACAGGACCTGAGAGATACATCTGACCCTTCAGTTGATCCATCTACTGTTCACCAAAGCCTCATCAGGAATGGTCTCAGTGGAAGGGTGGCTATCAAGAAGCCATTTTTAAAGCAGGGAAACGGGGAGAAAGGGCTGAGGTATGCCAAATTACACAAGAGCTGGGCTGAAAGTCAGTGGCAACAGGTCTTATGGAGTGATGACTCCAAATTTGAAATTTTGTCTACAGTCATCTGTAAAACACAACAGAGGCTCTGTCATGGTTTGGGGCTGCATTTCAGCCAGTGGTGTTGGAGATCTTGCCAACATTGATGGAATTATGAATGCAGAAAAGTGCTGTCAGATGTTGATCCACCATTCAATAGTTCAGGCTTTGATGAAGAATAAAGGTGGTCATACCAGATGCTGACTTTCAAGCTTGTTAGAACTGTACAAACTCTTGCCTTATATACTGTATTTCCATGCATGTTTGCACATTTCAGTAAATCACTGCATCTATTTCCCATTTCCCCAGCAAAATATAAAGAAATGAGAGGTGGCTCAAGACTTTTGCACAGTACTGTAATTTCCAGGAAAACGTCATCTTGTGTTCAGGCCTATATGATATTTTTCGAATGCCTGCGGATGTGTAGAAATAGCCAAACAAGACATCTGTTATTACCTGTCATATGTTACTACTCACAGTAAGCAGAGTCTACAGTGAACGGTAATGCTTGTGACAGATAATGGAGATTTACTCATGCATGGTGGTGGACCAGTGAAATGTGAAAACTGTAATAAATCAGAGCAATCACAAAATACAGTGCTGTACATTCAGAAGATAGCCACTTACACCAGCATATGTCTCACACCATATGCGGCCTATTATTGCTGATGTTCAAATTTAATACTTATTGCTTTGTCACAGGCCTACTATGAATAGAATAAAAGCCTTTCCATCATGGATCATTCTGCTCATACAGTCACACACATCAATGCATTCTACTCATGTGAAACTCTTTTCAAAGGGATTGTCTTTCAAGCAGAGAGCCTTGGTGTAGCAAATCGGTCTTCATGGCAGGAGACAGTATTGGGATTTTTTTTAGAGACAGCGCCTATTGGGATTGCTATTTCTTTTGATGTCATGTCATGCAATGGCATTTCAAGGGGGGAATATATTCCTTTGTAGAAGACAGACCAGGCAGGCAGTGACAAAGGCAGCTCCAATCAAATCAGACACGTAATTAAAAGTTCTGAGAAGCCTGAACTGGCAAGGTCAACTGAAAAACAATGACGACTCAAACTAATTCATAAAGAGCAAAGCAAGAGATTAACACCTGGAAGAAGTGACAAGATGTACGCTGTGATGACAGTGGTATAGTTGTACTCAGTACTTGTACCCGGCGTGGATCAAGAAAGAAGTCGCTGAAATATAGCTTTGACAGTGCTATCATTGGATGAGTTATAGCTTGGTGGCTGTGAGAGAGTTTAGTAAAAATTCAAATTAATCTTTGAGACTCTCTGAGACAGTGCTGGTGCAAGCAGAAAATACATATTTGCATACAATTGTTAGTCAAGTAAGCTTTTGCCTGTGTTACCCAAAATACCACTCAGATGGCTTTAGAACAGATGAAACTTCAAAGATTCAGACTGAATGCAGAATAAACAATAATGACTAGTGATGTAAACTACAAATAATGTCAATACTTATCACTCTATAACAGGCTGTTTTATATGATATGGTTTATTTATGTGTAGTACTTTATCTTTTATCTATTTGGTTGGAAGATCCTGTACTACAGTGCTGAAATTGTTAAGGAGCTGTCTGCAGTGCTGAAAGTCTTTGTTACATTTCCCTCCTTACAAGAGTCTTTAAAAATGCCTTGAAACTGACAGGAAATTGAGGTCTTACTCCTAATACAGATTATGTCCACTTCATCTGTAACTGTCACCTTAAAACACAGGCCTGTTGTAGTTTGACTTAAAAAAAAAAATAAAATAAAAATCCAAGGTATATTATAGAAGTTACTGATAATTATTTTCAGTCTTGAGTGGAAACTGACAATCTACCAAGACATATACAGTATGAGATTAAACTTAGACACACCTTTACTAGCTGCAACATTAAAGTCATATTCTCAATAAATATAATTCAGCAATAAAATATTCATTATGCTAAAATAGGCCATAATGCTTATGAGTACTTTTACTTTTGGTACTTTTGGTACTGCACCTTTTGAGCTCTCAGTTTATCACTCAGTCCAGCCCAGTTTACTGTTAATGTTAATCTGCAGCACAATCGGCACCCCAACTTATTGCTGACAAATAGTTTCTTGCTCTTTGGGGATCTCCACAGGCAGTACATTGTACTTTGTCAGTGCTGACTTTTAAATTATTCTCCTCACAGTTCTTTTTTCTTCCAACAAAACTTTGGGCTAGATGCCCAAACTAATCAACATCATGACAGAGGAGTTATCAAAGAAATCTGCTGGAGGAAACATGACCATGAGGTGTCACATAATTAATAGTTAGCCAGCTAACTGTTATGGCCAGTGAACTCATTGTTGCATTAGAAGTGTTAAAATGAGTCAAAAGACTGCTTCATGGTGCTCTGCTTCATGGTGTAAATTGGTTAACACCTTTCAAAAAGGTGTTCAGTCTGATCTCTTGTAAGATATTTGTTTTATCTGATTAAAGACCAATGCATACGAAGCCTGAATCAGAGATTTAAA